>CANTUR010000055.1:0-27500 GCA_947683625.1 Mallotus nudiflorus | reverse complement strand
ACTTCGCCCACTCTAGACCGAATCTCAAATGGTCAAATGTATCTAGGAGCTAGCTTACCCTTCTTGCCAAATCTCATAACTCCTTTCATTGGAGATACCTTCAGGAACACCATATCTCCAACCATGAAGGATACATCCTTCCTCTTAGGGTCAGTGTAGCTCTTATGTCTGCTGAAGGCTGTTTTCAATCTCTATTGTATAATGGGGACCTTCTCTGAAGTCACTTACACCAACTCTGGTCCCGTTAACTGCCTTTCACCAATTTCCCAACATAAAGGCGATCTACACTTCCTACCATATAGTGCCTCATACGGAGACATCTCGATACTAGCATGATAGCTGTTATTGTAAGCAAACTCAATCAATGGCAAGTGCGAATCCCATTGTCCTCCAAAATCCATTACACACATCCTCAGTATATCTTCTAATGTCTGGATGGTCCTCTATGACTAACCATATGTCTGAGGATAGAAGGTCATACTGAAATCCAATCTGCTACCCAAGGCCTTATGTAACTCTTGCCAAAAGACTGAGGTGAATGTGGCTCCTCTATCTGATACTATGCTCACTGGTACTCCATGTAGACAAACAATCCTATTGACGTAAAGTCTTGCCAGTCTATTAGTAGAGTACTTTTTTTTATTGGTAGAAAGTGTGCTGACTTAGTTAGCCTATCAACAATCACCCATATTGCATCATAACCTCCAGTAGTCTGAGGTAGCCTAGACACAAAGTCCATAGCTATCATGTCCCATTTCCATTCGGGAATTGGCATAGGCTGCAATAATCCTGAGGGTCTCTGATGTTCAAGCTTCACTTGTTGATAAGTCAGACATCTAGACACAAACTCTGCAATGTCCCTCTTTATTCCATTCCACCAATATGTATCTTTTAAGTCATGATACATCTTGGTAGAACTTGGATGAATACTATAAGCAAAAAAATGTGCTTCTTCCATAATTTCCTTCCTCAAGTCATCAATATCTGGCACACAAATCCTAGTGCCCAACCGCAATACCCCTTCTTTGTCAATTACAAAGTCCCATGACTGCCCTTGTTGCACTTCATACATAATCCTATGCAATTGAGGGTCTCTACTCTGAGCTGCCTTAACCCGATCCAAGTATACTGATCGTACCCTGAATTGAGCAAAAAGGCACTTTCGGGTAACTTTCATCTGCAACCCTTGATCAATCAACCCGTGCAACTCTTTAACAATGGGCCTTCTTTCTATGCTAATATGGGCAAGATTGCCCACTGATTTCCTACTCAAAGCATCAGCAATAACATTCGCCTTGCCTGGATGGTATAAAATGGAGCAATCATAATCTTTAAGAAGTTCCATCCATCTTCTCTGCCTCAGATTCAAGTCCCTCTGCTGGAAGATATATTTCAAGCTTTTGTGATCAGTGTATATCTCACATGTCACCCTATACAAGTAATGCCTCCATATTTTCAAAGCAAACACAATGACTGCCATTTCCAAGTCATGAGTAGGATAGTTTTGCTCATGCTTCTTCAACTGCCTCAAAGTATAAGCAATCACTTGGCCATTTTGCATTAACACACAGCCCAATCCTACTCTGGAAGCATCACAATACACTGTATATCCTTCATTTCTAGAAGGCAAGGTTAGAATTGGAGCTGACGTCAATAAGTCCTTCAATAACTGGAGTGCTCTTCACATATGTCTGTCCACACAAAATTAGCACTCTTCTGGGTCAACCTTGTTAAAGGTGCGGCAATTTTAGAGAAGTCTTTCACAAATCTTCTGTAATAGCCTGCTAGACCCAGGAAACTTCGTACCTCTCTAACGGTAGTCGACCTCGGCCACTCTGTAATAGCCTCTATCTTCTTAGGTCCACTTGTATGCCATCTTTAGAAACCACGTGGCCTAAAAATGCCACTTGATTTAACCAGAACTTGCACTTCGAAAACTTGGCATACAACCTGTGCTCCCTTAAAGTCTGAAGTACCCTTCTCAGATGTATAACATGCTCAGCTTTACTCTTGGAATAAACCAAGATATCATCAATGAAGACTATTACAAATCGGTCCAAGTATGGCCTGAATACCCGATTCATCAAATCCATAAAGGCTACTGGAGCATTAGTCAACCCAAAGGACATTACTAAGAACTCATAATGGCCATATCTCGTTCGAAATGTTGTCTTGGGCTCATCACCTCTTCTGATCCTCAACTGGTGATACCCAAATCTCAAGTCTATCTTAGAGAAGTATGTAGCACCTTGAAGCTGATCAAACAGGTCATCGATCCTTAGAAGTGGATACTTGTTCTTGATGGTGACCTTGTTCAACTGTCTGTAATCAATACAGAGTCGAAGGCTACCATCCTTTTTCTTCACAAACAACATCGGAGAACCCCAAGGCGATGTACTGGGTCTTATGAAACCCTTGTCAAGCAACTCCTGCAACTGCTCTTTCAGCTCCTGTAATTCAACTAATGCCATTCTATAGGGTGGCATAGAAATAGGATCTGTACCAGGTATGACATCAATACAAAACTCTATCTCTTTGGAATAAACCAAGATATATGGCATAGAAATATTCCTGGTAATTCTTCAGGAAAGACATCCAGAAATTCACACACCACTGGCACCTATTTAATCACCCCATTCACTTGATCAACATCCCTTAACATTGCCAAATAACCCTGACAACCCCTTCTAAGCATCTTTCGGGCTGCAATGGCAGAAATGAGATTACGAGGCATGGAGCTCTTTTCGCCTCTAAAACAAAATTCTTCTTCATTTGGAATTCTAAACACCACTTCTTTATCTCAGCAATTCATAGAAGCATAACACCTCGACAACCAATCCATACCCAAAATGATGTCAAATTCCAAGACATCAAGCAACACCAAGTTTGCCAATAATTCTCTACCATCAACTAACACCGGACACAAAGGAAAGAAAATATCTGTCTCTAACTCTTCACTAAGAGGAGTCGACACAAACAAAGGAACGGACAACCTGGAAGGCTGCCAATCGATTCTCGAAGTGAAGACAGGAGAAATGAATGAATGCGAAGCACTGGGATCAATACTCTAGCATCACATGCACAGATTGAGAGAATACCTGCTACCACTGCATTCGAAGTCTGAGCATCCTATGGTGTCAAAGTGAATACTCGAGCCTGGCCACGACCTGCCTGCTGAGATGTCGAAGGTTGCACAAAGCCACGACCACTAGGCCTACTAACTGAACCTCGGCCCTATTGACTCATAAGCTGTGGCAGTCTCTACTGTGGCTGTACTAGTGCTCTATACTGCTGGGGCATCGGATAGTAGGGTTGAGCCACTGATGAAGATGAACCCTGAGCATACTGTGGCTGATATCCTGAGTGAGGACAAGCTCTGGCAAGATGACCAACCTGTCCACATCTGAAATAAGCGCCCGACAATAAATGACATAGGCCCTGATGAAATTGTCCATAACTTGCACATGCACTGGCCCCAAACCCAGAACTACTCTGTCTAGAGCTCTGTCCACTACTACTGCTGCTGATTCTAGTACTGAATCTATGACCTCTACCACTTCTCCTGTTCATGGCATAACCATGGTGACCAACTCGGTGGGTCCTGGACCTCCTACCACCCTGCTGTGAACTACCCGCAGCCTGCTGACTCAAACTACAAATGTGAAATGCTGGCTGCTGATACCCCGGGAGCTCTACCATATCCACTACCACCAACTATATAAGGATCTATCATGGTGCCCTGGCGAATATGTCGCCTCTTAATCAAACGGGCCTCCTCAATCACACTCTTTAGGGTGTGGTCCTCCGTATGCATACCAATAAAAGTGGGTCCCAATCCAGTAACATACAGCTCTACTGCTCTGTAAGGGTTCCTCTTGATATCCTTCACATGTCAGGATAACCTATTAAACTCCCTGGTGTAGTCCTCCACTGACCTATCCCCTCTAGTGATGTGGAGCAACTTCCACCTGTAGGCATCTCTGGTGGCTGGAGGACAGAAAAATCTCAAGAAGCGGTCCTTAAACTCTAGCTAAGTCAACTCGTGCATAGATGGTTGAATCGACTGCATAAACTAGTCTTGAGTTGCGGCTTGAACTGACAACTTCACAATCATTATCCTCTGATAATCCGTGTGTCCCATCTTGGTACATGCCTCAATAGCATTAATGAAGTCTAAGGCATCACCCGTATCGTCAAAAGAAACTCTACCGATCCGGGAGTAAAGAAGTGCTGCCTCAGTATCTGTCATCCCCTGATTCCTCTACTGTAGCATCTGCTGTATAAGGGGCATCACCTAATTCAATGCTGCAAGGCCCTAATTAATCCCTGCCAGTCTAGCTGTAAAGGATGTGGGGTCAACGGCTGGGGCTTCAGGCTCGACTGGCTGTTGATCAGGAATCTCAGCTGCAGCTACCCTGGCTCGACCTCTGCCTCTACCTCTGCCCCTACGATGTGGAGCAGGAGGGGGACCCTCATCGTGCACAGACTGCTTATCAAGTCTAAGGGTCGGATCGACATCGGGTTCGGTACGCACATGCCTCATTCTGAAGAAAGACAAGGAAAAATTGAATTCAAAACAAGGTAAGAATATTTAACGCAACGCGGAATTAGAAACAGGAACATCTCAAAGACAATAATCAACCCTATCGCTATAGTAGTTACATAGAAAGACAGATGTAGACAATTAATCGAACTTATGCTCTGATACCAACTTTTTCACGAGCCGAACCCGAAGGCACGTGACCGGCACTAGGGAATGGGAAGGCATAAGGCCCCTGAAACCCGTAGTAAGCCTTTGTAATATCCCGTATTTTTAAACATTTTTACATTGTATCGGGATATGCAGTGTTAATAATTTTCATATATATATTATGATATTTTACGAGTTGATATGTATTTAAAACCTATTTTAATTATTGTGTCTTATTTACAGTGCTTCACGTAAAATTTTCCCGAGACTTTCATTTTCGGGGAAATTTTCACGTAAATAATTTTATATTAATTATTTTAAATATATTTTCGGACTTGCATGAACTCATACGTATTTTTAAATTACTAAATAAAGCCTATGTATGTAATTATTTATCTAATTAGGGTTTAATATATTACCCTAATATTTTATTATTATTTATTTATTAAATTAATATAATAATGTGTGGTGTGCGATTTTCCCACATATTTTATTTATGCACTATATTATAATAAATACATAATATTTTATTATTTCTTTTTTTGCTTTTTCTTTTTCTTTTCTTTTTCTTTTTCTTTTCTTTTTCTTCTTCTTCTTCTTCTTCCCGTGCGCGACTACCTTCCCCTCACCACTGCTACTCCGATCACCGGCGTCAGAGTGCCTCCCCTGCGTGTCACCATCTTCTCCAGCTGCTCCGTCACCCCCATCCTTCTTCCCCGGCGTCGGCTTGTCCCTTTTCTTCCATTTCCGGCCGAAAGCTCCATTTCTTCTCACCTTGCAACTCGGCCGCCGTTTTTGACACCCGCCGGTCTCTTTCTTCTCCTTGAGCTCCGGTGAGTGTGATTCTAGCTTTGGTTTGAACTGAATTGGTCTTGATTTGCTTAGGTTTTGAATTTTCCATTTAGGCCATATTAGGGTTTTTGATTTTTTTGAGCTTCGAATTGCTTGATTCATGAAAACTCCCTTCACAAATGTTGATCCTAGTAGATTAATCTACATGTATGAATTTTTTTGGAATTTTTGGAGATTATTTTGATTTTTGGGTATTTTTGAATATTTTAATATTATTTTCTAATTTTTGGAAATTAATTATTTAAGTTATGAAATTGTGTTTTATGGTTAAATTAGGTGTTGAAATGAATTATAGGAATTTATTTGTAATTTTTATGAATTTCTATGTATTTATTTTGAATTATTGAAGTTTATGTAATTTTGGGAAATTAGGGTTAATTATGTTTTTAATTGAATTTAATTGGATAATTGAGTTTAATTATTTATATTATTGATAAATATGTTGAGAAAATTAATTTTGGATAATTGTACAATTTTTGGTGAATTTTTGAAGTAATTTTAGTATATTTATATATATAAGGGCATTTTGGTAATTTTACCCTAAATTGGCTAAAAATGTAATTTAATTGGTTTTAATAGTTATTTAAGGTATAAAAATGATTTCTACAAATTATTTAGTATTTTTAACTAATTAAAACTATTTTTTGTGAATTATTTTCAAATATATATATAATATACAGTTTTTCTAATAAAATGAGTTTTTATCGGTTTTTACAGTGTTTTAAGGTTAATTATGTAATTTCTACTTATAAAATGAATTTCTATGTTATAAGGGTATTTTTAGTATTTCTGAAATTATTCTGTGTTTGTGGACCCCGGTCGGTAGACTGTAGTTTGGAGTCCGACCGAGGGGTTTTGGGTGTGTTTTATGTTTGAATTTTGAAGTGTGTTTCTTTTCAGGGTCGGCTCTACTCTTTGAGTAGAGAGATGTCCGTTTTACAGGGGAGGTTCTGCCGAATTTTTGGTAGAATTCTCATAAATGTGATATCTGGTCGAATCCTAATTTTTGATTATGTGTTTGATACTCTAGATCGAATTCTAGGATTTTCTGTTAGGTTTATTCTAATGTCGATTAATTATTGTTTGTTTAGTTGCGCCGAGACCGAGGGCTAGTGGACCAGGCCCGTCGGACCCATCTCGTGGAGCACACTAGGGTGAGTTACTATACTATATATATATGCTTTAGGATGTATGATTTAGAAATATACGATTTATTTTGATTAAAATGCATAAATAATGTGATTTGTATTTAAGTATATTTTTGGTTTATTTTTAGTTTATTTTTGGTATATATTAAATTATATGCATGTTTTGTAAATAAATTATATTTAAAATGTTTTTAAATATATTTCTGGCTTATTTTGTAATTTGATTGGATTTATTTGACGTATATATACTCGAAATATACCTGGTTTACTTTTGGTATATTTTCAGTATATATATGGTTTATATTGTTATTTTATTTAATTTCATGCATTATTTATTATGAATGAATGTTTTATATTTATTAATGAAGGATATCAATAGAACGTGCTACTTAGTGGGCAGCACTAGGACCGAGTACGTACCGGTACGCCTATAGTATTCAGGCTATATTACTAACCTATTTGAGGATATTGATTGATTATGATTATTTGATGTGTGAGATATGGTTTGGAGGTGTGATTGCTGGAGCTCGGTTGACCAAGTGTCTCAGGGCCAATCACACTGGCAGTCAAAGTGCTGAAGCTCGGTTGACTTAGTGTCTCGGGGTCAGTCTACTGTCTAAATGGATTAAGTGGATATATTTGGATTAAGTGAGCCTGGATGGCTAGAGTGTTGTCTAACACTGTTGAGGCTTCGATATCATAGGGTTCTATTTGATCCTTCATAAAAGATGATTTTCAATAAAATATATAAAATGATTTTATTGCATCTGTGTGTATTTGCATGTATATATACATATTATATATATATATATACTGTTGACTGTATGCATTGTCATTTAGTGTGTATGTATATATATTATAGTAATTCACTCAGTGAGGTCTGACTCCCCTCCGTTGACTAATTTTTCAGGAGAGTCAACATTTTCAGACCTCAGTAGCAGGCCCATACGCCGGATTTCTTCCGCCCTGGCTTCTTTGTGTAAACTGCTTACTTTAGTCTTATTTTTATAATCTAGACACTGTAATAGTTGTAAATTAATTATGGGATTTTATGTATTTTAATTATGTGAAATATTGTATTATATTGAAACTGGATTTGTATTAAAAGATTTTATATATATGTGATGAGTTGGGATTTTTGATTTAAATCCAGTGGTGAAAATGTTATTATTATATTTATGATATTTATGATTTTTATTTCCGCTGCATTTGATATTGTTATTATTATTATTGCATGTTTATTTTATTTTTAGGCTTGCTATGGGTTCCGGATTCGAAAGAATTCCCGTTCCCTAGCGCCGGTCATGGCCCCTGTTTTGGGTCGTGACAGCCTTAAAGAAAAGATAAACAAACCTTATAATTTTAAAACTTTATTTTAATATAGAGCACATTATCAAACTGATTTTTCTAAAATTTAAACATAATTGGATACATAATTAAAATATTTCCAGCGTCACATATATAAATCAAACTTAAATTATTATACATGAACGTGGTGCATATAAATAAAATTACACAAATACACTTAAGTCATACAATTCATAGTACATTTACTACTGCAACTTCCTAAACATTACAACAGTACAGCTTACAATGACCTACATAAAATGGCTGGTGATGAAGAAATCCAGTGTGGAGGCAGTCTAAGGTCGAACTCCCAGGCTCCTGAAAAAAATAAATTGAGAGGATTCAGACCTCACTGAGTAAGTCAATAATAAGAGTTGTATTGTTTGAAAACCCTTTTTGAAAACCATATAGTGATAGTAAAAATAATTTATAATATATAGATATAGCTTTTGAAAAATCTTGGTAGAACCCTAAACCCAAAATCCTAGATGGCCAATCGGGCCCACTTGTTCCAACTAGACTGCCGGTCCCCAAGAGCAAAGGCATCAACCGAGGCACCAAGTCATAGTCGTTCACTTAATCCAAATATATGGCACTGGCGGTCCCCGAGAGCTAGGGCATCAACCGAGGCCCCCGTCCCAGTCCATTATTAACCTTACAATCATTGGCGGTCCCCGAGAGCATAGGCTTCCCCGAGAGCATAGGCTTCCACCGAGGCACCCGTCCCAGTTCAACATTCATTAGTCATATATAATTCGGATCCACCTCTCAATCTTTACCATGTGCACACGGTGCTGGTGAAGCCCACCAGGTAGCCCGTTCTACCAATATTTCCTCAAAATTGATTTTTAAATAAATAAAATGCATTTTAAACCTCAAGTAGCAGCATTAAATTAAATAAATCATATAATATTAACATAAAAATATGAGCGCATGCAACTTTAAATAAAACACACGCACAGATCATATTATCGACTTACAAGATGAATGAGAAGGCTGACGACCGCGCGTCTGCCTCGGTCTTACGACTTCTGCTCCGATATACTCTAGAAAAGAAATTAACAGATCAATTTTAAAACATGACTATGAAATAAAAATCGAAAATCAATAAAACAATAAAATTCCAGGCTGACTCGAGGAAGACTGGACAAGACTTTATTGTAATACCTTATATTTTTTTATTTAAATAAAGGAGTTTTCAAATAGTGTTATTAATAATTACTTTTGTATTATATTATATTTATGTTAATATTGTTTTTGGGATATATGTGAGTATTATTTATTTATTGTCTAGAATTTCATTGTCTATTATTATCATTTTTATTATTATTATTGCTATTTTAAACTATATTAAATTTTATGGTTACATATCTGTTTTATGTACATGCACATATATATACATATATATATATATATATATATATATATATATATATATATATATATATATATATATATATATATATATATTTTGGGTTAAATATTATTTAAGGGGTATGTGTGTATTAAAATAACTTGTGTATATATATATATATATATATATATATATATATATAAGTGTATGTAGTATATGTATATATACCAATAATTGCTTATGCACATATATGTATAACTATATAAACTAATGGTTAATAATATAATATATATATATATATAGAAGAATATATAGAAGAAATGGACCCAAAACTGCAGACAACAAAGCAAAAGAAAAAAAAAGACCAAAACTGAAACAAAAGAAAATGAAAACAGGAAGCAAAGAAGCTTCCCGAGCCCTGCACCCTCTCTCTCTCCGTCCCTCACCATCTCTCCCTTCTTCCTCACTTTGCCGTTCACCTTGCCACCGCCTGAGAAGCCATTGTTGTCGTGAGGAAGAGCTTCAAGTGGTGTTGTTGTCGCTGTTTCTTCTCTTCCACCTTCGGCCAAGCTTCCTCCTCACTGTTGGAGTTTGGTCTAGCACCAACCAAGCTTCCCCAACTTCCTTCATCCTCTTAGGTGTCTGTCCAAGCCAAGGGCCGCCGCTGCAACTCACCTCCGGCGCCGGAATTGGAGGTTGAAGGTGAGTTGCTTAGTGCTGTTTTTAGGTTGCTGTCAGGTTGTTTTCTGGTTGTTGATCGAATTTGAATGTTGATTTTAGGTTGTTCTTAGGTATATATTGGATTATGCCACTAAATTGCTTCAATTTGAATTTTTAAGCATTTTTCTTAATTTTCCTTAATTTATAGAATTTTTGCATAATTTTATTTAATTTTTTTTAGTTGGTTTATTGGATTTTATTCGGTTTAATTAGTAAAATTAGAGTAATTATAGTTAATTGTTCTTGGTATATTAATTTTATTTAAGGTTTTAGAATTTTGGTGTTAATTAGAGGTTTATATAAATTTTAGGTATTTAATTGGTATTTATATTAATTTTCGAAAATTATTGTGAAAAATTATGAAATTTTAATAATTAAAGTTACTAGTGAATTTTAATAATTTTAGAACTCAAATTATAATTTTTGAGATTTTTATACTATTTTTATAAATATTTTTGAGTTCATGTCAAATGTGATTTTTAGGATAAATTATATTTTTTTGAAGAAATTATTGGTTGATTTTATGTTTTAATTATATTAGGAAGATTTATTTTGAGAAAATAAATTTTTGGGGTGATTAAATAATTTTAAGGAATTATTTTTAGTACTAATAATACATTATGTAATTTATGTATTTAGGGGGTAAAAATGTAATTTTACGCTAATTATAGTTAAATGTATATTTTAGTTAGTTTTATTAATAATTAAGGGGTTTAGACAATTTGTATAAATTAATTGATATTTTTAATTAAGTAGTGTTAATTTTGAATATTAATTCCGAATATTATATATATATATATATATATATATATATATATATATATATATATATATATATATATATATATATATATATATATATATATAGTACATTATAATGGTTTTAATTTAGGCTTTAATTATATTTTAATAATGAAATACAAATTTAGTCGTTTAATTTTTCACTAATTGAGATTTTATATATATTATTTATTTTTAGTATATGTGTATGTGAAATATGTATTTTTAGAAATAAATGCTATTAATTCTTGATATTTTGTTGAATTGTGATCTCGTTCGGGGCTAAATGTAGTTTTGGGAGCCCGACTCGAGTGTGGGTATTAGAAGTGCATTTTTATGCAGGTCTAGCTCTACCTTTGGTAGAGAGATGTCTGTTTTACAGAGGAGACTTTGCCGAAATTTTGATAGGTTTTCTCATAAAACGTGATATTTGTAAAATTCTACCGTTAGTTAGGTTTATCCTGTCTATCGAGTCTTGTCCGGTTTTCCTCAAGTCAGCCCAAGATTTCATTGTTTTGTTGATTGTTGATTTCGATTCCATAGTCATGTTTTAAAAAATTGATTTGTTATTTTTCTTTTAGAGCATATCAGAGCAAATGCCGTCAGACTAAAGCAGACGCATGGTCATCAGTCTTCGCATTCATCTTGTAAGTTAATAGAATGATTTGTGCGTGTGTTTATTTAAATAATGCATGTGCTCGTATTTTATCATATTGATTACATGATTTATTTAATTTAATGATATTATTTATGATTTAAATGCATTTTATTTATTTAAAATTGATTTTGAGAAATTCTGGTAAAACAGGCTACCTGGTGGGCTTTACCAGGACTATGTGCACATGGTAGAGATTGAGAGATGGATCCGATATATATATGGGATTGGTGAATGTTAAACTGGGACGGGTGCCTCGGTGGAAGTCTTTGCTCTCGGGGACCGCCAGTGATTGTAAGGTTAATAATGGATTGGAATGGGTGCCTCGGTCGATGTCTTTGCTCTTGGGGACCGCCAGTGCCATATATTGGGATTAAATGAATGACTACGACTTGGTGCCTTGGTCGATGCCTTTGCTCTCGGGGACCGGTAGTCTAGTTGGAATAAGTGGGCCCGGTTGGCCATTTAGATTTTTGGGTTTAGGGTTCTACCGAGATTTTTCAAAAGCTATACTTATACATTATAAATTATTTTCACTATAAATATATAGTTTTCATAAAGATTTTCAAACTGTACAACTCTTTTTATTGACTTACTCAGTGAGGTCTGATTCCCCTCAATTTATTTTTTTCAGGAGCTTAGGAGTTAGACCTCAGACTACCTCCACGTCGGATTTTTTCATCCTCAGCTATTTTATGTAGGTCATTGTAAGCTGTACTGTCGTATTATTCTAGGATGCTGCAGTAGTATATGTACTAAGAATTGTATGGTTTAAGTATATTTGTGCAATTTATTTGTATAAACCACGCTTATGTATAAAGAATTAAGTTTGATTTATAATATGTGATGTTGAAGCACGTTTTATTTAGCACTTGAATTTGTTTATTTTTGAGAAAAATCAGTTTGATAATGTATTCTATTTTAAAATAAGGTTTTAAATTGTAAGGTGTTGTTTATTATTTCTTTTAGGCTTACTATGGGTTTCGGGGGCCTTATGCCTACCCATTCCCTAGTGCCGGTCACATGCCCTCAGGTTCAGGTCGTGACATCGATAGACAGGATAAAACCTAACTAATGGTAGAAATTATTATGAATATCATGTTTTACGAGAAAATCTACCGAAATTTCGGTAGAGTCTCGTCTATAAAACGGACATTTCTCTACCATCGGTAGAGCCAAACCTGTAAAGAAAACGCACTTCTAATAATCGCAGACATTCACACTCGAGTCGAACTTCCAGAACTACACTTAACCCCGACCGAGATCACAATCCAACAAAACATCACACAATTTAAATCATTTATTTTCTCCAGAAAGACACATCACATATATAATTATCCAGTCAGAAAATCATCTCTCAAAATAGATTTAAAAGCAAAATTTCACAAACCAACATATATATATATATGGAAATAACACTCACAATTAATATTGCTTAATAAAAATTACCTATTATTATTACATATGGAAAAATATATATCTATAAACCTCTTAAATGTTAATAAAGCTAATTAATATATATTTTAATTATAATTAGCGTAGAATTACATATTTATCCTAAAAAATACACATAATATTCAAAATAATACCTAATATATATTATTAAAATAAATTTTGAGAAATTAGTGTTAATTGGTCTAAATTAGTAGATAATTTGTAACACCCTTTTTAATTTCCTTGATTATTATTAAAACCAACTAAAATTTATTGTTTTAACTATATTTAATAAAATTACGTTTCTACCCTTATAATATACAACTTATATAATACATCATTAATATATATAAAAAAAATCCTTGAAAATTATACAAATATCTAAAAATTATTTTCTCTACATTAACAACTTAATTTAATTAAAACATATAAATGACTTCCAATTTCTTCTAAAAAAAATATAATTTAACCTAATAATTCAATTTTGACATAAACTATAAAAATTCCTAAAAATTGTATAATATTCTAAAAAAATTGTTTTCTTTACTCTAAAATTAATATTAACTCATAATAACACCAAAAATACCAAATTATATTTTTAATAATTAATTTACGAAAATTCCTAAAATAATAATAAAATATTCAAAAATTCACAAAAATTAAAATAAATTCCAAAAATTATACAAAAATTCATAGAGGTAGATTGAGCTACTAGGAATCACATTTATAAAGGGAGTTTGCATGAATCAAGCTAGATCAAGCTAAAAAAAAATTAAAACCCTAGAGCTCAAAATTAACAATCAATAAAAAATCAACCAAATCAAGATCAAATCTTAAACTAAGCTTGGAATGGGTCTCACCGGTGCAAGAGGAGGGGATTGACACCAGAATGGCAGGAAATGGTGGCCGAACGGAGCTTGGCCGACAAAAATGGCAACTCTCGGCTTCCTCTATTTTCTGCATTTCTGGCGACTCTGCTGGCGATCGGAGGGGAGGGAGAAGGAGGAGAAGGTAGCAGGTGGTGGTTGAAGATGGGGGAGGCGCAGTGATGGTGGTGGTCGGGGATGTCGCACGGTGAGAGAGGGTTGAGGGTGATGGTGCTACGGGTTGTGCTTTGTGTGTGTGTGTATATATATATATATATATATATATATATATATATAATAATTACTTAATATTAAAACATTATATTAAAATAATATATATAAATTCTCCACCACACATACACATTATACATATACATATATATATTAATACATATATTCACACACTCACAAGTATACTACATACATATATACATACATATACACAAAAATAAATTAATGCACACGCATAAAATAACCATAAAGTTAATGTAGTTTAAAATAATAATAATAATAATAATAATAATAATAATAATAATAATAATAATAAACAATGAAATTTTAAACAATAAATAAATAATACTCACATATAATTCTTTCATAAATTAATAATGTCACGACCCAAAACAGGGGCCATGACCGGCGCTAGGGAACGAGAATTCTTTCGAATCCGGAACCCGTAGCAAGCCTAAAAATAAAATAAACATGCAATAATAATAATAATAATATATATAATGCAACAGAAATAAAAATCATATATATCATAATAACAATTTCATTAACTAGATTTAATTCAAATCTCATCTCATATATATATAAATTCTTTTAATACAAATCCAGTTCAAATAATACAATATCTCACATAGATAAATACATGAAATTCCACAATTTAATTTACAATTACTGCAGTGTCTAGATTATATAAAAAAATAAGACTCAAATAAGTAATTTACACAAAAAAGCCGGGGCGGAAGAAATCCGGCGTACAGGCCTGCTACTGAGGTCTGAAGATGTTGACTTTCCTGAAAAATTGTCAACGGAGGGGAGTCATACCTCACTGAGTGAATTACTATAATATATATACATGCATACTAAATGACAATGCCTACAGTCACAGTATATATCTAATATGTATATATACAGGCAAATACACACAGATGCAGTAAAATCATTTTATATATTTCTATTGAAAATCACAGTTTATGAAGGATTACATAGAACCCTAAGATATCGCAACCTTGGAACTAGTGTTAGACAACACTCTAGCCACACAGGCTCACTGTAATATCCCGTGATTTTAAAATATTTTTACACTGTACCGGGATATGCAGTGTCAATAATTTTTGTATATATCTTACGATATTTTTACGAGTTGATGTGTATTTAAAACCTATTTTAGATACTGTGTATTATTTACAGTGTTTTACGTAAACTTTTCCCGGGACTTGCATTTTCGGGAAAATTTTCACGTAAATATTTTAATATTAATTATTTTAAATGTATTTTCGGACTTGCATGAACTCATACGTATTTTTAAAATATTAAACACCGTGTATATGTATAATTATTTATTTAATTAGGGTTTAATATATTATCCTAATATTTTATTATTTGTTTATTAATTTATTGTTATTTAATTATTTTATTTAATATTAAATTATTAAAATTATTATTTTATTATTTTTTTCTTTCTTTCTTTCCTTTTCTTTTTTTTTCTTTTTTCTTTTTCTTTTCTTTTTCTTTTCTTTCTTTTTCTTTTTCTTCTTCTTCTTCTTCCTTCTCCCGCGCCCGACTCCCTTCCCTCCCGCTGCAACTCCGGTCACCTATCATCGGTGTGCCTCCCGGCTTGCTATGGATTTTGTGGTAGGTTTACCTCGTTCGAAGGATGGATACGATTCTATCTGGGTGATTGTAGATAGATTGACGGAGTCTGCACATTTCTTGCTTGTGAAAGCCACCTATTCAATTGCTAGATTGGCGAAGTTGTATGTGAAGCATATTGTGTGCCTTCATGGAATACCTGTGTCCATTGTGTCAGATAGAGGTTCGGTGTTTACTTCTCATTTTTGGAAGAAGTTACAGGAAGCGATGGGCACTAGGTTGGATTTCAGTACTACTTTTCATCCTCAGACAGATGGCCAGTCTGAGAGGATGATCCAGACACTGAAAGATATGTTGAGGATGTGTGTCTTGGATTTGGGAGGTAGCTAGGATGATCATTTGTCGCTTGTTGAGTTTGCATATAATAACAGCTACCATAGCAGTATTGGTATGGCACCGTACGAGGCGTTATATGGAAGGAAGTGTAGATCCCCGTTGAGTTGGGATGAGATTGGTGAGAGAGTTTTGACTGGACTTCAGATGGTTCAGGATGCTACAGAGAAAGTCGCCGTGATTAAGCGAAGATTAGAGACCGCAGTTAGCAGACAGAAGAGTTATGCGGATCCTAGGTGCAGAGATGTGGAGTTTCAGGTTGGAGATTTTATTTTTCTGAAAGTATCTCCGATGAAGGGTGTGATGAGATTTGGCAGGAAGGGTAAGTTAGCACCGAGATACATTGGACCGTTTGAGATTCTGGAGAGAGTTGGCACTGTTGCATATCGGTTGGATTTGCCTCCGAGTATGTCACAGGTGCATCCAGTATTTCATATCTCGATGTTGAGGAAGTATATCTCAGACCCTTCACATGTGTTACAACCTGACAATGTAGAAGTGAGTGAAGATTTGACGTTTGTGGAAGAACCTGTGGCGATCGTTGATTATCAAGTTCGACAATTGCGATCGAAGCAGATTCCAATGGTCAAGGTTCTGTGGCGTAGCGACAGAGTTGAGGAGCATACGTGGGAGACTGAAGCTGAGATGTGAGCTTCTTACCCGTATCTCTTTCCTTCTTGATCTTGTTTTCTGGAATTCGGGGACGAATTCTTGTAAGGGGGGAAGACTGTAATATCCCGTGATTTTAAAATATTTTTACATTGTACCAGGATATGCGAGTGTCAATAATTTTTGTATATATCTTACGATATTTTTACGAGTTGATGTGTATTTAAAACCTATTTTAGATACTGTGTATTATTTACAATGTTTTACGTAAAATTTTCCCGGGACTTGCATTTTCGGGGAAATTTTCACGTAAATATTTTAATATTAATTATTTTAAATGTATTTTCGGACTTGCATGAACTCATACGTATTTTTAAAATATTAAACACCGTGTATATATGTAATTATTTATTTAATTAGGGTTTAATATATTACCCTAATATTTTATTATTTATTTATTAATTTATTGTTATTTAATTATTTTATTTAATATTAAATTATTAAAATTATTTTTTATTATTATTTTTTTATTTTTTTCTTTCTTTCTTTTTCTTTTTTTCTTTTTTCTTTTTCTTTTCTTTTTCTTTTTCTTCTTCTTCCTTCTCCCGCGCCCGACTCCCTTCCCTCCCGCTGCAACTCCGGTCACCTACCGTCGGTGTGCCTCCCGGCTTGCCACCGTCGTTCCCAGCCGTCCCCCGCCGTCAACAGCCTCCTTCTCCGACGCCGGCAGCTCCTTTTTCTTCCTTTAGCAAAAACTTCTTCTCCTCGCCGTCGACCACGATTTCGGCCACCGTTTTGGACACCGCCGGTCTCTTTCTTCTCCTTGAGCTCCGGTGAGTGTGATTCTAGCTTTGGTTTGAGCTAAAATGGTCTAGAATTGCTTAGGTTTTGAATTTTCAATTTCGGCCTATTAGGGTTTTTGATTTTTTTTGAGCTTTGAATTGATTGATTCATGAAAACTCCCTTCACAAATGTTGATCCTAGTAGCTTAATCTACATGTATGAATTTTTATGGAATTTTTGGAGATTTTTTGGATTTTTGGGAATTTTTTAATATTTTAATATTATTTTCTAATTTTTGGAAATTAAGTATTTAAATTATGAAATTGTGTTTTATGGTTAAATTAGGTGTTGAAATGAATTATAGGAATTTATTTGTAATTTTTTATGAATTTCTATGTATTTATTTTGAATTATTGAAGTTTATGGAATTTTGGGAAATTAGGGTTAATTGTGTTTTATTTGAAATTAACTGGTTAATTGAGTTTAATTATTGATATTATTGATAAATATGTTAAGAAAATTAATTTTGGATAATTGTATGATTTTTGGTGAATTTTTGAAGTAATTAAAGTATATATATATATATATATAGGGGTATTTTGGTAATTTTACACAAAATTGGCTAAAAATGTAATTTAATTGGTTTTAATAGTTATTTAAGGTATAAAAATGATTTCTACAAATTATTTGGTATTTTTAACTAATTAAAACTATTTTTCGTGAATTATTTTCAATTATATATATAATATACGGTTTTTCTAATAGAATGAGTTTTTATCGGTTTTTACTGTGTTTAAAGGTTAATTATGTAATTTCTACCTATAAAATGTATTTCTATGCTATAAGGATATTCTTGGTATTTTCAGAATTTGTTCTGTGTTTGTGGACGCCGGTCGGTAGATTGTAGTCTGGAGTCCGACCAAGGGGTTGTGGTTGAGTGTTGAGCCTGTTTTTCGAAGTGTATTTCTTTGCAGGGTCGGCTCTACTCTTTTGAGTAGAGAGATGTCTATTTTACAGGGGAGGTTCTGCCGAATTTTCGATAGAATTCTCGTAAAACGTGATATCCGGTTGAACCCTAATTTCTGATTCTATGTTTAATACTCTAGATCAAATTCTAGGATTTCTATTAGGTTTATTCTGATGTCGGTTATTTATTGCTTGTTTAGTTGCACCGAGACCGAGGGCTAGTGGACCAGGCTCGTCGGACCCATCTCGTGGAGCGCACTAGGTGAGTTACTATACTATATATATGCTTAGGATGCATGATTTAGAAATATATATTTTATTTCGATTAAAATGCATAAATAATATGATTTGTATTTAAGTATATTTTTGGTATATATTAAATTATATGCATGTTTTGTAAATAAAATATATTTAAAATGTTTTTAAATATATTTCCAACTTAATTTATAATTTGATTGAATTCATTTGACATATATATACTCGAAATATACCTGGTTTACTTTTGGTATATTTTCGGTATATATATGGTTTATGTTGTTATTTTATTGAACTTCATGCATCATTTATTTTTATGGATGAATGATTTATATTATTAGTATTTAGGCTATAATATTAACTTATTTGTGGATATTGATTTGATGTGATTATTAATATGTGTGAGATATGGTTTGGAGGTGTGATTGCTGGAGCTCGGTTGACCAAGTATCTCGGGGCTAATCACACTGGCTGTCAGACTGCTGGAGCTCGGTTGACTTAGTGTCTCGGGGCCAGTCTACTGTCCAAATGGATTAAGTGGATATATTTTGGAATAAGTGAGCCTGTATGGCTAGAGTGTTGTCTAACACTATTTTCGAGGTTGCGATATTCTAGGGTTCTATGTGATCCTTCATAAAAGATGATTTTCAATAAAATATATATATAAATGATTTTTCTGCATCTGTATGAATTTGCCTATATATATATATTAGATATATACTGTTGACTGTATGCATTATCATTTAGTGTGTATGTATATATATTATAGTAATTCACTCAGTGAGGTCTGACTCCCCTCCGTTGACTATTTTTCAGGAGAGTCAACATCTTCAGACCTCAGTAGCAGGTCGATACGCCGGATTTCTTTCGCCCCAGCTTCTTTGTGTAAATTATTTACTTGAGTCTTATTTTTATAATCTAGACACTACAGTAGTTGTGAATTAAAATATGGGATTTCATGTATTTTATTTTAAAGAGATGTATTATATTGAAACTGGATTTGTACTGAAATATTTTATATATGCGATGAGATGAGATTTGATTTAAATCCAGTGATGAAAATGTTATTATTATATTTATGATTTTTATTTCCGCTGCATATGATATTGTTATTGTTATTATTGCATGCTTTATATTTTATTTTTAGGCTTGCTACGGGTTCCGGATTCGAAAGAAATCCGGCAGAACCTCCCCTGTAAAACGGACATCTCTCTACTCAAAAGAGTAGAGCCAACCTTGCAAAGAAATACACTTCAAAAAACAAGCTCAACACTCAACCACAACCCCTTGGTCGGACTCCAGACTACAATCTACCGATCGGGGTCCACAAACACAGAATAATTCTGAAAATATCAAAAATACCCTTATAATATAGAAATTCATTTTATAGGTAGAAATTACATAATTAACCTTAAAACACTGTAAAAACCGATAAAAACTCATTTTATTAGAAAAACCGTATATTATATATATAATTGAAAATAATTTACGAAAAATAGTTTTAATTAGTTAAAAATACTAAATAATTTGTAGAAATCATTTTATACCTTAAATAACTATTAAAACCAATTAAATTACAATTTTAGCTAATTTAGGGTAAAATTACCAAAATACCCCTATATATATAAATATACTAAAATTACTTCAAAAATTCACCAAAAATTATACAATTATCAAAAATTAATTTTCTCAACATATTTATCAATAATATTAATAATTAAACTCAATTAACCAATTAATTTCAATTTAAAACACAATTAACCCTAATTTCCCAAAATTCCATAAACTTCAATAATTCAAAATAAATACATAGAAATTCATAAAAAATTACAAATAAATTCCTATAATTCATTTAAAAACCTAATTTAACCATAAAACACAATTTCATAATTTAAATAATTAATTTCCGAAAATTAGAAAATAATATTAAAATATTCAAAAATACCCAAAAATCCAAAAAATCTCCAAAAATTCCACAAAAATTCATACGTGTATATTAAGCTACTAGGATCAACATTTGTGAAGGGAGTTTTCATGAATCAATCAATTCAAAGCTCAAAAAATCAAAAACCCTAATGTGACCGAAATTGAAAATTCGAAACCTAAGCAATTCTAGACCATTTAAGCTCAAACCAAAGCTAGAATCACACTCACCGGAGCTCAAGGAGAAGAAAGAGACTGGCGGTATCGAAAATGATGACCGAAATCGTGGTCGACGGCGAGGAGAAGAAGTTTCGGCCAAAGGAAGAAAAACAGCTCGCCGGTGCCGGGGAAGGAGGCTGCTGGCGGCGGGGAACGGCTGAGGACGACGGTGGCAAGCCGGGAGGCACACCGACGGTAGGGGAACTGTGTGACAGTCGGTGGTTGGTGGTGAGGGGGTGGTCAGGCACGGGAAGGAGAAGAGAAGGGAAGAAGAAAAGAAAAGAAAAGAAAAAGAAAAGAAAAAGAAAAAGAAAAAAAATAATAAATAAAAAATAATTTTAATAATTTAATAATAAATAAAAATAATTAAATAAAAATAAATTAATAAACAAATAATAAAATATTAGGGTAATATATATTAAACCCTAATTAAATAAATATTGCACACATACACGGTATTTAGTAATTTAAAAATACGTATGAGTTCATGCAAGTCTGAAAATGTATTTAAAATAATTAATAATAAATTATTTACGTAAAAATTTTCCCGAAAATGCAAGTCCCGGGAAAATTTTACGTCACGACCCAAAACAGGGGCCATGACCTGCGCTAGGGAACGAGAATTCTTTCGAATCCGGAACCCGTAGCAAGCTTAAAAATAAAATAAATCATGCAATAATAACAATAACAATATTATATGCAGCGGAAATAAAAATCATAAATATAATAATAACATTTTCATCAACTGGATTTAAATCAATTCTCAACTCATCACATATATATCTTTAAATACAAATCCAGTTTCAATATAATACATCTCTTTAAATAAAATACATGAAATCCCATATTTTAATTCACAACTACTGCAGTTTCTAGATTATAAAAATAAGACTCAAGTAAGTAATTTACACAAAGAAGCCGGGGTGGAAGAAATCCGGCGTATCGACCTGCTACTGAGGTCTGAAGATGTTGACTCTCCTGAAAAATAGTCAACGGAGGGGAGTCAGACCTCACTGAGTGAATTACTATAATATATATACATACACACTAAATGATAATGCATACAGTCAACAGTATATATCTAATATATATATACAGGCAATTACACACAGATGCAATAAAATCATTTTTATATATTTTATCTGAAAATCATCTTTTATGAAGGACCACATAGAACCCTAGAATATCGTAACCTCGAAAATAGTGTTAGACAACACTCTAGCCATACAGGCTCACTTAATCCAAAGATATCCACTTAATCCATTTGGACAGTAGACTGGCCCCGAGACACTAAGTCAACCGAGCTCCAGCAGTCTGACTGCCTGTGTGATTGGCCCCGAGACACTTGGTCAACCGAGCTCCAGCAATCACACCCCAAACCATATCTCACATATCAATAATCATAATCAATCAATATCCATAAATAGGTTAGTATTATAGCCTAAATACTATAGGCGTACCGGTACATACTCGGTCCTAGTGCTGCCCACTAGGTAGCACGTTCTATCAATATCCTTCATTAATAATATAAATCATTCATTCACAAAAATAAATGATGCATGAATTTCAATAAAATAACAACATAAACCATATATATACCGGAAATATACCAAAAGTAAACCAGGTATATTTCGAGTATATATATGTCAAATGAATTCAATCAAATTATAAATTAAGTTGGAAATATATTTAAAAACATTTTAAATATATTTTATTTACAAAACATGCATATAATTTAATATATATCAAAAATAAACCAAAAATATACTAAATATAAACTTAAGAAATAATCAAATTATTTATGCATATTTAATCAACATAAAACATGCATTTCTAAATCATGCATCCTAAGCATATATATATAGTATAGTAACTCACCTAGTGCGCTCCACGAGACGGATCCGACGGGCCTGATCCACTAGCCCTCGGTCTTGGCGCAACTAAACAAGCAAATAACGACAGACATTAGAATAAACCTAACAGAAATCCTAGAATTCGAATTAGAGTATTAAACACAGAATTAGAAATTAGGGTTCGACTGGATATCACGTTTTACGAGAATTCTACCAAAAATTCGACAGAACCTCCCCTGTAAAATGGACATCTCTCTACTCAAAAGAGTAGAGCCAACCCTGCAAAGAAATACACTTCAAAAAACAAGCTCAAAACAAATCCACAACCCCTCGGTCGGACTCCAGACTACAATCTACTGACCGGGGTCCACAAACACAGAACAATTCCAGAAATACCAAAAATATCCTTAAATAATAGAAATACATTTTATAAGTAGAAATTACATAATTAACCTTAAAACACTGTAAAAACCGATAAAAACTCATTTTATTTGAAAAATCGTATATTATATATATAATTGAAAATAATTCGCGAAAAATAGTTTTAATTAGTTAAAAATACTAAATAATTTGTAGAAATCATTTTTATACCTTAAATAACTATTAAAACCAATTAAATTATATTTTTAGCCAATTTAGGGTAAACTTACCAAAATACCCCTATATATATAAATATACTTAAATTACTTCAAAAATTCACCAAAAATTATACAATTATCCAAAATTAATTTTCTCAACATATTTATCAATAATATCAATAATTATACCCAATTATCCAATTAATTTCAAATAAAAACACATTTAACCTAATTTTCCCAAAATTACATAAACTCAAATAATTCAAAATAAATACTTAGAAATTCATAAAAATTCCAAATAAATTCCTATAATTCATTTCAACACCTAATTTAACCATAAAACACAATTTCATAATTTAAATAATTAATTTCTGAAAATTAGAAAATAATATTAAAATATTCAAAAATATCCAAAAATCCAAAAATTCCAAAAAAATTCATACGTGTAAATTAAGCTACTAGGATCAACATTTGTGAAGGGAGTTTTCATGAATCAATCAATTCAAAGCTCAAAAAAATCAAAAACCCTAATGTGACCGAAATTGAAAATTTGAAACCTAAGCAATTCTAGACCATTTAAGCTCAAACCAAAGCTAGAATCACACTCACTGGAGCTCAAGGAGAAGAAAGAGACCGGCGGTGTCAAAAACGGTGGCCGGAGGAGGAAGAAACGGCGAGGAGAAGATTTCGGCCAAAAATGGCAGAAAAGGGCTGCTGGCGCCGGGGAAGGAAGCTGCTGGTGCCGGGGGACGGCTGGGAACGACGGTGGCAAGCCGGGAGGCACACCAACGATAGGTGATCGGCGTGACAGACGGTGGTGAGGGGTGGTGGTCGGGCGCGCACGAGAAGAAGGAAGAAGAAGAAGAAGAAAAAGAAAAAAAAGAAAGAAAAGAAAAAGAAAGAAAAAGAAAAGAAAAAGAAAAAAAGAAAAAAAAAAGAAAAAGAAAAAAATAATAAAATAATAATAAAATAATAATAAAATAATTTTAATAATTTAATAATAAATAAAATAATTAAATAACAATAAATTAATAAATAAACAATAAAATATTAGGGTAATATATTAAACCCTAATTAAATAAATATACACACACATAGGCTTTATTTAGTAATTTAAAAATACGCATGAGTTCATGCAAGTCCGAAAATATATTTAAAATAATTAATAATAAATTATTTACGTGAAAATTTCCCCGAAAATGCAAGTCCCGGGAAAATTTTACGTAAAGCACTGTAAATAATACACAGTAATTAAAATAGGTTTTAAATACACATCAACTTGTAAAAATATCGTAAGATATATACAAAAATTATTAACACTGCATATCCCGGTACAGTGTAAAAATATTAAAAAACACGGGATATTACAGTAAAGCACTGTAATTAATACACAATAATTAAAAATAGGTTTTAAATATATATCAACTCATGAAAATATCATAATTTATATACGAAAATTATTAACACTGCATATCTCGGTACAGTGTAAAAATATTTAAAAACACGGGATATTACAAATAACCCTAAAATAATATTAACATAAATATATCTCAATTAAATAGCAAAATAATTAACAATTGTATAATATAATTCAAAAGTAATTATTAGTAACACAGTTTGGAAATTACTTTATTTAAATAAAATATAGGGTATTACAGATTAATAATACTAAATAATAATTATAATACCATTTAAAAGTAATGATAATAATATTATTAATAACTTTAATATCTCTAGATTTAATAGTTTCCAAATAAATACTTAAATTTGATAACTAGATATAGCAATTCAATTCAATAAAATAATAATAATATAAGATAGAAATAATTAATAACACTGAAATTCTCGATATTTAATTGTATAAAATAATTTTTTTTAAAAATATTCAGATTATTACAATAATTATTATATTTTTATTTAAATTTTTACCTATAAATTTGAAATTTTAAAACACAAAGTAAAACTATTCTCATCAATTTTTAAAACCTTTGAAAATCAAATTAAGACTATTTTTGTGAATAATAAAATATACATATCCATTTTTGTTCAAAAATGTTTTCCCCTATTCATACTTTTATATATAGTATAGATATGGTAAAATATAAACACCAAGGTAGTTATATATACATAATGATTAATTTTTTTATCAACATTATTCAATTTCACTGATATATTACTTTGAAGTTGTGACAACTTTGCCCATGAACTTTTCATTCTGTAGTGATTTTATCCAAACCTAAATTAGAGTGTGCCAATACTAATATGACATTTTCATGTGTTAAAAAAAAAAAAAAATTCTACCCCTCACTTATTTCGTTGATATACCATAAATTTCTCAGAACAATTTAATTTTAATTTTATAAATTATTTCAATTTACTTTAATTTTAAATTTATTACAAAAAATTTATCAATCAAAATTATAATTCAAAAATAAAAATAATAACAATTCATGAATGACAAACGTTACTATTAATAACAAAGCATGAAACACCTTAAAGTTAGAAATATACATTATTTGATATATTATTTATAATATTTGAAGAAAAATACCATCAATTCAAATTTTTACCTTAAAAAATATCATACTATTTTTTTGTATCAATTTTAAATTATATTCAGAAATTTTTTATGTGATTAGATGGTCGTGTTAAAACTTAACAAGACTACTATGATTGAACTAAAAATATAAATATAATATATTTAATTTTTAAGGTGAAAAATAAAAGTTATTGCAATTACTTTTGAAATAATATAAATAATCATTCAAATGATAAATATTTCAATGTTACATGAAGTAATTTTATATGTTGTCAT
This sequence comes from Mallotus nudiflorus, assembly GCA_947683625.1. Classification (NCBI taxonomy): domain Eukaryota; kingdom Viridiplantae; phylum Streptophyta; class Magnoliopsida; order Malpighiales; family Euphorbiaceae; genus Mallotus; species Mallotus nudiflorus. The sequence continues at coordinate 1,442 of CANTUR010000055.1, read as the reverse complement.
TAGTGATAATTATTATCAATTGATGAATTATTATTTATTTTTATTTTTGAAATTAAAATTTTGATCCATAAACATTTTTGTAACAATTTTAAAATTAAATAAAATTGAAATAATATATAAAATTAATAAGTTAAATTAATGTGAAAAATTGAGAATATATGTACAAATAAGCGAAGTTAAGAGCATAAAAGTTAATATATATATTTTTAATTTCCATGTCAATGAATACATTTGCATGTGAGTATGTCATGTCAATTTTAATACATGTCAATTTACACGATGCATAACAACTATTGAGCAGCGAGAAGAGAAAGTTTTTAAAGGAAAAAGTACGAGAGAAAAGGAAGGAAATACAAACTATAGATGTGGTGTTTCATAATTAAAAAATAAGAATGCGCAAACTATAAATAATATATATTTTAAATTTAATAATATATATTTTAAAATAAATAATTTTAATAAATTTAAAAGTATAAATTAATCAAATATAAAAGTGAGAATTTATTATTTTTTATTAAAAGTACATATGATGTTTATATGCATAGTAATAATAATTATTGGATAAATAAAATATAAAAAAGGGTGAAAATCACATATTTTTTATTTTTAGGTTAAAAAAAGTATTTTTATTTGAATAAAATAAAATATTTCAGTTAAAATAAAAAATATTTTTTTTTTATAGACAAGAGAGTAAAGTTTCAAAAGTAATAGAATTGGAGTGTTTTATATCAAATAAAACATGTATATTTTAATAAAAATGATTTTTTAATATTTTTATAAAAGAATATTGTGAATTTTAATAATTTAACACATAGATAAAAAATTTAACAAATGTTTATCTTCATATATATGTGTGTGTGTGTGTGTGTGTTAAATGCTAAGCTTTAAAGTCATTAAAACCAAAAATTTGACAAGTGTTTATCTCTATATTTAAGTATTTACCTTAAAATCTAATGTGTCAAATTTTTAAAAATCCTAATATTTATTATAGTTTTTTAGTATTATTATTATTTTAACTAAAATACTATTATACATATTTGAATACTACTTAAATTCTACAAATTTGTATATAATATGTATTTGTCTTTATTTCAAATCACTCCATCATTTTTTCTAAATCATTCAATCATTTTTTCTAAACCATTAGAAATTCTGTTTTTAAAAATTTTCTTAACTAAAACACTATTATACATACTCCAATAGTAATTTAATATTATCAAAACAAATTTTATTATATTTAAAAATAATGGCAATAAAAATTAAAGAAAAGAAAATAAATTTAATATATTTTATTTTTAATTTATTTAGTTACCTTTTTTATCTTTATAAAAATTCGCATTTTAAAATACATATGTTTTATTCTATATAAAACACTTTAATTATACTATATCTAAAATATTACTCTTTTTTTTAATTCAAAATTATGACTATATATATGTATT
>CANTUR010000054.1:600000-797845 GCA_947683625.1 Mallotus nudiflorus | reverse complement strand
GTGTTATTATAAGTTGATATTAATTTTAGTGTTGAGAAAATAATTTTTGAGAATATTATATAATATTTAATAATATTTTTTATATTATGTATATATTGGAATTTTAGGTTAAATGTGCATTTTTGTTGAAAATAATGTTTAATTATGTGTTTTAGATAATATTAGAATAATATATGTTGGTAAAATAATTTTAATGATTTTATAATTTTTTTTGAGGAATATTAATTATATTATGTATATTTTGAATTATTGGGTTAATTGTGTAATTTTGTGAAAATTATAGTTAATATTATGTTTTAAATGGTTTTAGAATTATTTAAGGTAATAAAATGATTTTTATAAATTATTTACTATTTTTAACTAATTAATACTAATTTTCAAAAATTATTTTCAAATAATATATTATTTACTAAATTGGTGATCAAATGGATTTTGATAACTTTTAATATATATTTAGGCTGTTTAAGCTATTTGAAAATATTAAAGTGAATTTTTACTATTTTATATTGGATTATTGAAAAATTGGATTTTTAATAATATTATATTATTATTTGGGATTTGTATTTAATTATTGTGAAAATAATTATATTTAGTGTTTTAATGTTTAAATATATTATATTTTAAAATTTTGAGGATATTTGTGGAATTTATTGATTTTTAATATATTTATTATATTAAATGTATTTTTGATGAAATTATGAAATTCAATTGGGAAATTGTGCAGTTCGGGGTCCCAAGCGAAGGTGTTGAGTATTATGTATTAGAAGTGTGTTTTCTTGTAGGATTGACTTTACTTTTAGTAAAGAGATGTCCATTTTACAGAGGAAGTTCTGCTGAATTTTTGGTAGAATTCTCGTAAAACATGACATTGGGTCGATCCTAAAATTTTGTGTTTGTTTGAGTTTCCAATCCTTCGTTAGAGTCTTCTTTTAGAAATTCTTAGAATATTTAGTTAGATTTATGTTGATTGTCATTATTATTTTATTTTCTAGTTGCCACCGAAACAAAGGCCTATCGGACCGGGCCCTTCAAGCCAGTCTCGAGAAGCGTAAATTTGTAATATCCCGAATTTTTAAATATTTTTATACTGCATCGGGATATGCAGTGTTAATAATTTTTGTATATATATTTATGATATTTTATGAGTTTGTTGTTTGTTTAAAGCTAATTTTAATTATTTTATATTATTTTAAGTACTTTACGTAAAATTTTCCTAGAAATTCTATTTTCGGGGAAATTGACACGTAAATAAATTAATACTATTTATTTTGACTAGTTTTATGAATTTGCATGAACTCATATATAATTTTAAAGTGCTAAAACAAAATGTATATATGTGTATTTATTTAAGTTAATTAGAGCTTAATTAATTTCCTTAATTTTATTATTTAATTTTTGTATTAATTAATTTTAAGTTTATAAATTATTAAACATATTAAAATATGTGTGTGGTGTATATTTAATGTGTGTGAAATTTTATATTATTATAATATATAGTGTAAATATATATATATATACATATATACATAAATTTTTATCAAAAAACCAAAACTTCCATTTATTTACAGTTTTGCCCCTCCTTCATCTTCTTCCTCCCAAAACGTTTTCTTCCATTTCCAACCACTTTCAAGCTGGTTTTCTTCCTGTTACTATGCCTCTCAGCCTTCCTCTTCCACCTCCAACCATTTCCACCACCTAAAACATTCTTTTCCGATGAGTTTTGGCCGGATTTTCTTCAAAGAGCCAAAAATCAACTTAACTCCGACCAAGCACTTTCCGGCCACCAAATTTGATGCCATCAGTCTCTATCTTCTCCTTGAGCTCTGTTGAGTGTGATTCCAAGCTTTGTTTCACTTGATTTGGTCTAGAATTGCTTAGGTTTCAATTTCTTCAAATCAGCCATTTTGGGTTTCGAATTTTTTTTTAGCTTCAATTTGATTGATTCATGAAAACTTCCTTCACAAACTTTGTTCCTGGAAGCTTAATCTACATGCTGTAATTTTTTTAGAATTTTTAGAATTTATTTTAATTTTTGTGAATTTTTTATTATTTTATTATTATTTTCTAATTTTCGAAAATTAATTAATTAAATTATGAAATTGTGTTTTATGGTGATTATAGGAGTTGAAATGAATTATAGAAATTTATTTGTAATTTTTGTGAATTTTTATGTATTTATTTGGAATTTATTAAGTTTAGGTAATTTTGAAAAATAGGGTTAATTATGTGTTTAATTGAAATAAATTGGTAAATTGAGTATATTTATTGATATTATTGAATTATATGCTGAGAAATTAATTTTTGAGTAATTATATAATTTTTGGTGAATTTTTGAACATTTATAGTGAATATATATATATAGGGGTATTTTGGTAATTTTACACTAAATTGGTTAAAAATGTAATTAAATTGGTTTTTAATAGTTATTTAGGGTATAAAAATGATTTCTGCAAATTTTTAATATTTTTAACTAATTAAAACTATTTTTCGTAAATTATTTTCAAATTATATATAATATACTATTTTTCTAAATAAATGGGTTTTTATTGATTTTTAGTATGTTTTAGGGTTAATTACGTAATTTGGATTTATAAAATGTATTTTTATTATATAAGGGCATTTTTGGTATTTTATAAATATTCTGTGAATTGTGAACCTTGGTCGGTGAATTGTAGTTTGGAGTCCGACCGAGGGATTTTGATTGTAATCCTGTGTTTATTCTGAAGTGTATTTCTTTGCAGGGCCGGCTCTACTCTTTGAGTAGAGAGATGTCTGTTTTACAGGGGAGGTTCTGTCGGATTTTCGGTAGAATTCTCGTAAAACGTGATGTCCGGTCAAATTCCTATTCTAAAGCTGTGTCTAAAATTCTAGATCGAGTCTTTAGAATTTTTGTTAAATTTATTCTGATTTCATGTTGTCATTTGTTTGTCTAGCTGCGTCGACACCGAGGCCTAACGGATCAGGCCCGCCGAGTTTGTCTCGTGGAGCGCTAACATGTGAGTTATTATACTGTATATATATGCATTGCATATAGGGTGCATTATTTAGAATTTTTCATTTTCATTGTATGTTTTAAAAAATGATTTAAATTATAATATTTTTGGTATATCTAGGGTTGCATTCTTATATATATGCATATTAAATAATTATGCATGTTAGTTTGATATATGCACATTAAACAATTAGGTTTAGGTTTAATACATTTGAGTAATATACACATGTTTTAAAATGTACACTTAGACATAATTATTTTGTTAAATGATTAGTATACTTTAGGTATAGTTTTAGTAGATTTTAGGTTTATTCTTAAATAATTGCATGTTAAATTATAAACCTACACTTAAAGTATTTTTAAGTTTATTTTTGGTATATTTTTTTATTTATTTCCGAATAAATAAATGTTTTATTTTTAAATTAAACCTAACACATTAGTGGTATATTTAGGGTTTATTTTTGATATATGAATGCTAGATAATTAGGTTTATTTTTAGTATATTTGTGAATATATGTTAAACACAAACACGTATTTAAATGAATATTTATACATAAATGGTTTATTAAATGATTTGAGTACTTAGGGTATATCTTTTGCATATTTAAGTATATTTTTACGATAATGCATGTTATATTATTGTTACTCATTTAAATTGTTTTTAACTATATTAATGATTTATCTTTAGTTTATTTCATATTTTATTTGACTATATATATATATATACCTGAAATATACTGGGTATATTTTTGGTATATATATATATGGTTGGTTTTACTATTATGAATATGGTTCTACATTAATTATTTTTCGAATGAATGATTTATTCGAAGTGAAGGATATCAATAGAACGTGCTTCCTAGTGGGCAGCACTAGGACCGTGTACGTACCGGTACGGTAGATAAGGATTGAGTGAGAGTTAAAATTGGGTGATTATAATTGATTTAATTGATTTGACTAAGATTAATGGTATGTTAGATAGTGTGATTGCTGGAGCTCGGTTGACTAAGTGTCTCGGGGCCAATCACACTGACAGTCAGACTGCTGGAGCTCGGTTGACTTAGTGTCTCGGGGCCAGTCTACTGTCCATAAGTGAATTGAATGATCTATTGGGTTGATTGAGATGTGAGGTGATGGATAGTGTGATTGCTGGAGCTCGGTTGACCAAGTGTCTCGGGGCCAATCACACTGACAGCTAGACTGCTGGAGCTCGATCGACTTAGTGTCTCGGGGCCAATCTACTGTCCAAATTGGAATAAGTGTTCTATTTGGAATCAAGTGAGCCTGTATGGCTAGAGTGATGATGGGATTGTTTGAGGTTGTTATTATTTAGGGTTCTATGGATCCTTCATGAATTAAAACAAACGTTTTCTACATTTAGTATATTTATAAAAGCAAAGTTTGGCATTCGTGTGAAATGTGTGTATATACATATATATATATATATAAGAATGCCTGATTGTTATGGTTTAGTTTGCATGTATATATAGTATAATAATTCACTCAGTGAGGTCTGACCCCCTCAATTATTTTTTTTCAGGAGATTCCATATCGTCAGACCTTAGTTATAGAGTTCCTCACCGGTGTTCTTCAGTCCCGGCTGTTTTATACAAATGTATATTCTAAACTTTGAATTGTATTCTAGAAACTGCAGTAGTAGTGTCACTATATTGGAAGTGTATTATTTTGTTTGGATATTAAATACTCTGAGAATTTGTATTTGAACATTGTACGAATATGTATTCATTTATAAAAGGATTTGGAGTATTTATTTTATATATTGATTTAGAAAAATTTTAATTTGGTCATACTTTTATATAATTATTGTATGATTTTATTTTCTAAGGCTTGCTACGGGTTCCGGATTCGAAAGAATTCCCGTTCCCTAGCGCCGGTCATGACTCGTAGTTTGGGTCGTGACAAAGTTGGTATCAGAGCCAGGTTTTGTGTCAGGGCTTAGTTGTTTAAGTTGTGGCCTTAGTTTTCGAAGTTGTGTTTTCTGTTAAACTACTGCAGTGAATTAGGTTCGGTCATGTCTTTGAAAAGTCTTCCTTGCATTAGGAATTCCGTGTAACCGTTAGGGTATCTATTGATGTTTGTAATTATTTGAACTATTTGTTTATTTTGCTCCTTGTTGATTGCCTTGAGCGTGAATCGCTCCATCGATCGATGAGATCGATGATAGTTGATCTTCTGAGCACAAGGTTCTACCCCCTATACATCCTGTTAGGCATAGGGGTAGAGATGGATTTAGAAGGCCTGATGATCACTGTTGACAATGGGAATAACTGAATGAGGAGCTGGTGGTTTAGCATTGCAATGATGTTGCTTCTGCAACAAGAGTTTTGCAGGATGCGGTGCTGATACCTTCGATCGTTCAGCAGATGTAATTTCTTTTTCAACCGAGAACTTGAGACATGTCAATTCTGCGTATATGCTATATTTTGAATTCTGTTGATTTCTATATCTTTTCAGCGCAGTGAATGTGAATTGTTTCTTCTCCAGAGACAATATTGATAATCAGTCTTTTCAAGTTCTAGTTGTGGTTATAGTTCCAGCCCTACTACACCTATCTAGTATAGGGGTAGGTTAGAGGCAACTATAACTCAAGGGTTAAGGTAGTCATTGTAAGTAGTACAAGCATTCCTTTTGGACTTAAACGTGCAACAATTGTGGCCAGGATAGCCGAGATTAATAAAAGCTTGATAACATTTAATCAAGTTTGACAGTTGTTTGAATATGCTTTGATGGGGGAATTGGAAAATGTCTAATGAAGACGAAGCACTCTTGTACTCTTTATGGCAAGCTGTCAGTTCTGACTGCAACACATAATTTGAGTTAAAGGGGGATTTCTAAGATACTTCCATCCACCTTTAAGGGAGGATAATTACCTGTATCGGCTATTGCACAGAATAAGGGAAGAGCAATCAGTTGAGAAGATTACCTATAAACTCTTCAATCTGATATGTCATGCTGAAGACGTAATACAATATAAGAGGAGACTGGTGGAATTATATGTTACAGGATTAAGCGTAATATATTGGCATCTAAACATAGAATTAGGACTCAGAGAGTTATTATGAATTCAGTCTTTTGGGTGTAATTAATCTTGATGAGATGTGAAAGGGTTGTCAAGAATATCTGGCTCTAGTTGAGTATACTTCAGTGGAGAAGTTGTCTCTCCCAGATGTTTTAATTGCCTGTGAGTTACCAGGTTTACCAATTTACAGAGATTGAATTCTGTATCGATATGGTTCCTGATATAACTCCTATTTCAATGTAGCCCTACAAAATGACTTTTGCAGAGCTGTAGGAGCAATTACGAGAGTTGTATGACCAAGGTTTTGTCAGACCTTATATTTCTCTTTGGGGTGCACTAGTCCTGTTGTAAGGAAGAAGGATGGTACCTTGAAACTATGCATTGACTGTAGAGAGATGAACAGGGTAACAGTGAAGGACAAGTATCCTCTTTTGAGGATAGATGACTTGTCTGATCAGCTAAAGAGTGCACAGTTCTTTTTAAAAATTAATTTGAAGCCGGGTTATCATTAGTTGTGGATCAGTTTGTAGTAGTCTTCATTAATGATATACTAATGTATTCGAAGTGAATGAAAGGGCACATATCACTTGAGGACTATACTACAGACACTAAGAGAATGTCAGCTTTATGCTGAATTCAAGAAGTGTGATCATTGGGTGGAGAGTGTTGTTTTTCTTAGAATTATGGCGTTTAAGGATAGAATTCGAGTTGATCCATAAAAGATCAATATAACATATGAGTGGCCCAGACTGACTGAATCCATTGAGATCTGTAATTTTCTAGGTTTAATTGGGTATCATAGGAAATCTGAATAGAATTCTCTAGAATTACAGCTCCTATAACCCTCATAACTCAGAAGAATGGGAAGATTGTGTGAATAGATGTTTGTTAGAACAGCTTCTAAGTACTGAAGAAGACTGATTGATCTGAGGGTTACGTGAACTTTAGAGGATAAGACCTGATATCATTACAGCATTTCATCATATCATCATAGCATCTCATTACAGCATTTCATCATGACATTTCATTCTAGCATTTCATCATAACATTTCATTAGATCATCTCATCATGACATTCATCATAGCATGTCATCATGGTATATCACTATAGAATGATCTGCTGATAGGAGATGCCCAAGTTAATGATACAGGGTTGATGTTGTAATCTGAGAACGAGATTCTATATAAGTTGTGGAAGTGAACTTGCAGTGTACATCCAAATGGTTACCAAGAATTATCACAATATTCAGGATCAATACTAATGGGTTGGATTATAGAAGGATGTGACTGATTGTATTTCGAAGTGTCAAAATTGCTAGTCGGTGAAAGCTGAATATCAGAAGTCTTCTGGGAAGTTTTGATCTCTTTTGAATTTGGGTGGAAATAAGAGAGAATTGTGATAATTTTTATGGTTGGTTACCTCGTTCGAAGGGTGAATATGATTCCGTTGGAATGATTATAGACAAATTGACCAAGTCAACTAATTTTTGGTTAGTGGAAGCCACTTATTCAGTAGCTAAGTGGGCTAAGCTACATATGAAGCATATTGTGTGTCTGCATGGACTACCTGTGTCCATTGTATATGGTAAAGGTACAGTGTTTACCTTTCAATTTTGGCAGAGATTATGGAGAGTAATAGACACCTGATTGGATTTCAATACTGCTTTTCATCCTCAGACAGATGACAGTCTAAGAGGACGATCCAAACACTAAACAGTATGTTGAAGATGTGTGTTTTGGATCTAGAAGGTAGCTAGGTTGATTATATGCTACTTATAGAATTCGCTTATAATAACAGCTACCATAGCAGTATTGGAATGACACCACCTGAAGCTTTTATGGAAAGAAGTCTTAATTAGATATGAGATGGTTCAGAATACAGTGAAGAAGTTGCTGTGATCAGAAGAGCGATATGGATCCTAGATGCAGAGATATGAAGTTTCAGATCGAAAACTGTAATTCTGAAGATGTCTCCGAAAAGTGGTGTGATGAGACGCGTTGAACAATATAAAACTGAATGAAGACCTGAAGTTTGAGAAGGAATCAGTTGTAATTGTAAATTATCAAGCTCGATAGTTATGTTCGAATTAGATTCAGATGATCAAGGTTCCGTGACGTGGCAACAAAGTGAAAGAGCTTACGTAAAAGACTGAAGTTGAGATACGAGCTTCTTACCCGTATCTCTTTCTTTCTTGATCTTGTAATTTTCTTTTTGGAATTCGGGGACGAATTCTTGTAAGGGGGAAAGACTGTAATATCCCGAATTTTTAAATATTTTTATACTGCATCGGGATATGCAGTGTTAATAATTTTTGTATATATATTTATGATATTTTATGAGTTTGTTGTTTGTTTAAAGCTAATTTTAATTATTTTATATTATTTTAAGTACTTTACTTAAAATTTTCCTGGAAATTATATTTTCGGGGAAATTGACACGTAAATAAATTAATACTATTTATTTTGACTAGTTTTATGAATTTGCATGAACTCATATATAATTTTAAAGTGCTAAAACAAAATGTATATATGTGTATTTATTTAAGTTAATTAGAGCTTAATTAATTTCCTTAATTTTATTATTTAATTTTTGTATTAATTAATTTTAAGTTTATAAATTATTAAACATATTAAAATATGTGTGTGGTGTATATTTAATGTGTGTGAAATTTTATATTATTATAATATATAGTGTAAATATATATATATATACATATATACATAAATTTTTATCAAAAAACCAAAACTTCCATTTATTTACAGTTTTGCCCCTCCTTCATCTTCTTCCTCCCAAAACGTTTTCTTCCATTTCCAACCACTTTCAAGCTGGTTTTCTTCCTGTTACTATGCCTCTCAGCCTTCCTCTTCCACCTCCAACCATTTCCACCACCTAAAACATTCTTTTCCGATGAGTTTTGGCCGGATTTTCTTCAAAGAGCCAAAAATCAACTTAACTCCGACCAAGCACTTTCCGGCCACCAAATTTGATGCCATCAGTCTCTATCTTCTCCTTGAGCTCTGGTGAGTGTGATTCCAAGCTTTGTTTCACTTGATTTGGTCTAGAATTGCTTAGGTTTCAATTTCTTCAAATCAGCCATTTTGGGTTTCGAATTTTTTTTTAGCTTCAATTTGATTGATTCATGAAAACTTCCTTCACAAACTTTGTTCCTGGAAGCTTAATCTACATGCTGTAATTTTTTTAGAATTTTTAGAATTTATTTTAATTTTTGTGAATTTTTTATTATTTTATTATTATTTTCTAATTTTCGAAAATTAATTAATTAAATTATGAAATTGTGTTTTATGGTGATTATAGGAGTTGAAATGAATTATAGAAATTTATTTGTAATTTTTGTGAATTTTTATGTATTTATTTGGAATTTATTAAGTTTAGGTAATTTTGAAAAATAGGGTTAATTATGTGTTTAATTGAAATAAATTGGTAAATTGAGTATATTTATTGATATTATTGAATTATATGCTGAGAAATTAATTTTTGAGTAATTATATAATTTTTGGTGAATTTTTGAACATTTATAGTGAATATATATATATAGGGGTATTTTGGTAATTTTACACTAAATTGGTTAAAAATGTAATTAAATTGGTTTTAATAATTATTTAGTGTTATGGAGCAGCCAACACACCAAGCTCAAAGAATTCAACATGATGAAGATGAGCATGGTCAAGAAGGCAAGGATCAAGTTCAAGAGGTTTTGAGTCCAATCAGCATGCCTCAAAGACCTATAACAAGGTCTCAATCTAAGAAGCTTCAAGAAGTCTTAATCCATCATCTACAAGGCTTTGTGAACTTAGCTAGTGAAAGTTTACAAGGACACCAAAGCTTTGTGCCAAGTGCAACTCAAGTTCAATACAACTTAATTCAAGTCCAAGTTATTAATGGGTTTAATTATGTTAAATAAGGGCTGGACGAATTTGTTATTTTAAAAGCCCATTAGTTTTAGTTAGTTTAATTATTCTTAAAATAGGAAGTATGTCAAAATTCCTATTTAAGGTCTGATTAGATTAATTTCCTTTTTTTTGTGATTAGGGTTATTAGTTTTCCTTACTCACTAAGGAAAACCTTGTAAAGGCTATATATATATGCCTTGGACGAATTTTATTATTCAGAATTGAAGTTTTAAAACCTAAAGGCTATTTTGCTTTTATCTTTGTGTTCTTATGTAGAATACATGCTTTAAGGAACATTCAAGTAGATTGATCATCTTCTTGTGGAGTGTTTCGAAATTGGAATTTAGAAACGAGTTTTCTTTATTCTAATTCTTTGATCATCTAAGTAATCTGATTTCTAACCATTCTTAGGAGTTGTTGCTGAATTGACTATTGGGGTTTTCAAGTTAATGCTTTGGGGGTTCGAATACATAAAAGGGTTCTCAAGCTTATTCTTGGAGGTTCCGTATCATTTGGTATCAGAGCTTTGGCTCTAGATCAGGTTTTATCTTTTATAATTTTTATTCTTAATCCTGATTTCTTATGTTTTTCTTATTCTTTTAAAATCGTTCTTATTTATTTTTGTTCTTCATTCTTGTGTTTTGTTCTTTGTTCTTATTTGTTAGTCTTGATTTTTTTTCCCTTTAGGTCAGTCAATTGTTTTGCATTCTGAAATTTAGATTTGTGTTCATAGTTGAAATTAAAAAAAAAATTCGTTTAAAAAAAAAAAAGAGAAGAAATTTGAAAAAAAAAGCAAAAAAAAAAATTTCGTGAAAAAAAAGAGAGAAAGTTATTAGAAAAGGAAGAATTAAGATTCTTGAGTGATTTATATCCTAATCAGGTCTGATTTGCATTTCCTTCCATTCCTTGCTCATTAAGGAATATTGTTTGAGTGATTAATATCCTCATCAGGTCTGATTTTGGTTTCCTAATCCTATTTGGTTTATAATTGACATATCTAACTAGATCTTGTCATATCTTGTATTACTTGTCTATTAAGGATTTTGCATATCTTTACAATACTTGCTCATTAAGGAATATTACTTATTGAGGCAGATTTGACTTTTCTCCTTAAAATAACTTCTAAATTCGTTTTCTTTTCTATTCTAGAAGATCTTTGTATTTCTTTCACATGTCTTTTGCATCGTTTTGAGTTTTCCTATTTTATTGCTTCTGAATTGTTGTTGTTTTTTTTTTTTAACCGAATTGCCTCAAACTTGTTTTGAAAATTTCACTTTTGAAAGTTCTACTTGAATATTGCTTCAATCTAATTGATTTTTTCTAAAAGTGTGATTCACCTAAGAACATAAAAGAATTAGCTTGAGTGGTGAGAGGAAGTCGAGTGAAACATCAAATTGAGTTAAACACGAGTGACCACCCGCATCATTTAAGTGCAAACACGTGAGGGAGTGCTTGTGAGGATTTTAAATTATTATTATTATTGTTTCTAACATTCTTTTACAGCAATGTCAAACCAAGGTGAAAATAAAGGTGAGGGTAAAGTTGATGAAACTTTGCTCCGTGAGGCTCAATAAAGGCAATTTGAACGTATGAATACAAATTTTGAGACTATAATGGAGAGATTAAACCGCATGGATACAAGGCTAGGAGTGGTTGAAAGGGCAACAACACCAAATCATAATGAGGAAGTAGAAGGCAATGTTGACAATGAGGATGAAGATGAGGCCTATGCAGAAGTAGTACCAAGAGGTGGAGGTAGACAAGGCCGAGGTAGAGGAAGAGGAAGGTTAGAACCGGTTCCATACAATGGAAGAAACCGAGGCAATGAAGATAATGTAGATCGAAATTTGGGAAGCATCAAACATAAGATACCTAACTTTCAAGGTAAATCAGATCCGGAGTCCTATTTACAATGGGAGAAGCAATTGGAGCTTATATTTGATTGCCATCAATTTAGCGAGGAAAAGAAGGTAAAATTGGCAGTTACTCAATTTTCTGATTATGCTATTGCTTGGTGGGACCATTTGGTGATTAATAGGTGAAGGAATTTGGAGTACCCAATTGATAATTGGCCTGAGCTCAAGGTTGTAATGAGGAAGCGATTTGTGCCCAAACACTATCATAGGGAACTTGTACAAAAACTTCAAGTTCTTAAACAAGGTAGTAAGAGTGTGGATGATTACCATAAAGAGATGGAGATGCTCATGACTAGGGCTGATATAGATGAAGATGTGGAGATCACTATGGCACGCTTCTTGGCTGGTCTAAACAAAGACATATCTGACCAAGTAGATTTACACAAATATGAAGATTTAGAAGAGATGGTGCACATGGCCGTCAAGATAGAAAGGCAACTCCAAGGAAGAGGGGTGACAAGGTACAATTCCAAATCCTATTCTAGCTCTAATTTTAATTGGAAAAAGGATGAAAAGAGTGATTATAGGGGTGGGAATAAGGCTGCTCATGAGGTTGCTAAAGGGAAGACAGATTCGGTCTCTAAGGACAAAATCAAAACCAATGAGGCTAAAGGGAGAAATAGAGACATTAAGTGTTGGAAGTGTCAAGGAGTAGGTCATATGAGCAAAGATTGCCCTAATAAGAGAACTATGACCATAAGGAATGGGGAAATTGTGACTGATGAAGAAGAGGGCAATAATGAAAGTGATAAGGATGAGATGCCTGAATTGGAAAGTTGTAGTGATGGGAGTATAGAGGAGCCAATCAAAGGTGACATGCTGGTTACAAGGCGTGCTCTTAGTACTCAAATAAAGGAAGATTGCATTGAAGAGCAACGAGACAACTTATTCCATACAAGGTGTCATGTGCAAGGCAAGGCATGTCTTATGATTGTTGATGGAGGGAGTTGCACCAATGCAGTGAGCTCATTCTTAATTAGTAGATTGGGGCTGTCTACTATACCACACCCACGACCATACAAACTTCAATGGCTTAATGATTGTGGAGAGGTCAAGGTAAATAGACAATCTATTATTTCCTTTTCAATTGGTAAATATTATGATGAGCAATTGTGTGATGTAGTTCCTATGCATGCTGGAGATATTTTGCTTGGTAGACCATGGCAATTTGATAGAAAGACCAAGCATGATGGGTACCTCAATCGGTATCACTTTACCAAGGATGGGCGCAAGATCATATTAACACCGCTTTCTTCAAAGGAGGTGTATGAAGACCAATGTAAAATGGAAAGAATGAGAGTGGAGGCTGAAAAGAAAGAAAAAAAGAGTAAGAAAAATTCTTTAGAGAGTGAAAAGAAAAAGGGAAAAATAAAAGAAGAGATTCAACCTAGAGAGAAAAAAGAAAAGAATTTGAGTTTAATAGCTAGGACAAGTGAGGTTAGACAGGCCTTGTATGCTAATCGGCCTATATTTGTACTTTTGTACAAAGGGGCTTATTTGGCAACTAATGAACTTAACCCATCTTTGCCTAGTGTGTTTGTTGATCTTTTGCAGGAATTTGAAGATGTGTTTCCCAAAGAGATGCCTAGTGGATTACCCCCAATTAGAGGCATAGAACATCAAATTGACTTCATTCCTGGGGCAGCCATGCCCAATCGACCAGCATATAGAGCAAATCCAAGAGAAACAAAGGAGATCCAAACACAAGTGGAGGAGTTGCTAGCTAAAGGGTATGTGAGGGAAAGTCTTAGTCCTTGTTCGGTTCCTATCATTCTTGTGCCAAAGAAGGATGGAACATGGAGGATGTGTGTGGATTGCAGAGCCATCAATAAAATCACTATAAAGTATCGTCATCCTATTCTTAGATTAGATGATATGCTTGATGAGTTATATGGTTCTTGTTTGTTCACTAAAATAGACTTGAAATCTGGTTATTATCAAATTCGAATGAATGTTGGTGATGAATGGAAAACAGCTTTTAAGACTAAGTATGGGTTGTATGAGTGGCTTGTTATGCCCTTTGGTCTTACTAATGCACCTAGCACATTCATGCGATTGATGAACCATGTGTTGCGAAATTACTTAGGTAAATTTGTTATTGTTTACTTTGATGATATTCTGATTTACTCTAAGTGTTTAGATGATCATGTTATGCATGTGCGAATTGTACTAGAAACACTTAGACAAGAAAAGTTGTATGCAAACCTTAAAAAGTGTAGTTTTTGCATGAATAAGGTTAATTTTCTTGGTTTTGTTGTATCTAGTCAAGGCATAGAGGTTGATGAGGAGAAGGTTAGGGCTATTAAAGAGTGGCCAAAACCTAAAAATGCTAGTGAGGTAAGAAGTTTTCATGGGCTTGCTAGTTTCTATAGGAGATTCATTAAAGATTTCAGCACTATAGCTGCACCTTTGAATGAATTAGTTAAGAAAAATGTTGGATTTGTTTGGGGTGATGCACAAGAACATGCATTTAATGAACTTAAGGCAAAATTATGTAATGCACCTTTACTTGCTTTACCTAACTTTGATAAAACTTTTGAGATTGAATGTGATGCCAGTGGCATAGGGATTGGAGCTGTTTTGATGCAGGATCAAAGACCACTAATGTATTTTAGTGAAAAGTTAAGTGGGGCAACCTTGAAATATCCAACTTATGATAAGGAATTATATGCATTGGTTCGAGCTTTGCAAACATGGCAACATTATTTGTGGCCTAGGGAGTTTGTGATACACACTGACCATGAAAGTTTAAAGCATTTAAAGGGTCAAGATAAGCTGAACCGTAGGCATGCCAAATGGGTGGAGTTCATAGAAACATTTCCATATGTGATTAAGTACAAGCAAGGTAAAGAGAATGTGGTTGCTGATGCATTATCTAGAAGGTACACCTTACTTAACTCTCTTACTGCTAAATTATTAGGTTTTGAGTTTATAAAGGAGTTGTATCCACATGATGATGATTTTGGTGACATATATGCATCTTGTGCCAATGGGGTTGTTTCAAATGATTTTTACTTGTTTGATGGTTTCTTGTTTAAAAGAAATAGATTGTGCATTCCTAAGTGTTCTATAAGGGAATTATTAATTAAGGAGGCACATGGAGGAGGCTTAATGGGGCATTTTGGGGTAAATAAGACCTATGATATGCTGTTAGAACATTTCTTTTGGCCCGGCATGAAACATGATGTGTATAAAGTTTGTGAGCATTGCATTACATGTAGAGAGGCTAAGTCTAGGTTGAAACCGCATGGGTTATACACACCATTACCTGTTCCTAGTGAACCTTGGACTGATTTGTCTATGGATTTTATGCTTGGATTGCCTAGAACTAGGAAAGGTCATGATAGTATCTTTGTTGTGGTTGATAGATTTAGTAAAATGGCTCATTTTATACCATGTCATAAAACTGATGATGCTAAGTTGATTGCTGATTTGTTTTTCAAAGAAGTTGTGCGTTTACATGGCATACCTAGGAGCATTGTTAGTGATAGGGATGTTAAGTTTTTGAGTCATTTTTGGCGTGTGTTATGGGGAAAGTTAGGAACTAAGCTATTATTTTCAACTACTTGTCACCCTCAAACCGATGGGCAAACTGAAGTAGTTAATAGGACTTTGATTACTTTGCTTAGGGCAATCATAGAAAAGAACATTAGGATGTGGGAGGATTGTTTACCATTTGTGGAGTTTGCTTACAATAGGGCTGTTCATAGCACTACTAATTGCTCTCCATTTGAGATTGTTTATGGATTTAATCCACTTACTCCTATTGATTTATTGCCACTTCCACCTAATAATTTTGTGAGTGTTGATGCCAATTCTAAGGCTGATTTGGTGAAGAAGTTACATAAGCAAGTTAAGGAGAGGATTGAGAAGCAAAATGTTAAAGTAGCTTCACGTGTGAACAAGGGAAGGAAGCCAATGATTTTTCAGCCTGGAGATTGGGTTTGGGTGCATTTTCGTAAAGAAAGGTTTCCACTTCAAAGGAAGTCTAAGCTAAACCCAAGAGGAGATGGTCCTTTTCAAATACTTGAAAGGATTAATGACAATGCATACAAAGTGGACCTACCTGGTGAGTATAATGTTAGTGCTTCATTCAATGTGGCTGATTTGAGTCCTTTTGATATAGGTGATGCTTTAGATTCGAGGACGAATCCTTTTGAGGAGAGGGGAAATGTTATGGAGCAGCCAACACACCAAGCTCAAAGAATTCAACATGATGAAGATGAGCATGGTCAAGAAGGCAAGGATTAAGTTCAAGAGGTTTTGAGTCCAATCAGCATGCCTCAAAGACCTATAACAAGTTCTCAATCTAAGAAGCTTCAAGAAGCCTTAATCCATCATCTACAAGGCTTTGTGAACTTAGCTAGTGAAAGTTTACAAGGACACCAAAGCTTTGTGCCAAGTGCAGCTCAAGTTCAATACAACTTAATTCAAGTCCAAGTTATTAAAGGGTTTAATTATGTTAAATAAGGGCTGGACGAATTTGTTATTTTAAAAGCCCATTAGTTTTAGTTAGTTTAATTATTCTTAAAATAGGAAGTATGTCAAAATTCCTATTTAAGGTCTGATTAGATTAATTTCCTTTTTTTGTGATTAGGGTTATTAGTTTTCCTTACTCACTAAGGAAAACCTTGTAAAGGCTATATATATATGCCTTGGACGAATTTTATTATTCAGAATTGAAGTTTTAAAACCTAAAGGTTGTTTTGCTTTTATCTTTGTGTTCTTGTGTAGAATACATGCTTTAAGGAACATTCAAGTAGATTGATCATCTTCTTGTGGAGTGTTTCGAAATTGGAATTTAGAAACGAGTTTTCTTTATTCTAATTCTTTGATCATCTAAGTAATCTGATTTCTAACCATTCTTAGGGGTTGTTGCTGAATTGACTATTGGGGTTTTCAAGTTAATGCTTTGGGGGTTCGAATACATAAAGGGGTTCTCAAGCTTATTCTTGGAGGTTCCGTATCATTTAGGGTATAAAAATGATTTCTGCAAATTTTTAGTATTTTTAACTAATTAAAACTATTTTTCGTAAATTATTTTCAAATTATATATAATATACTATTTTTCTAAATAAATGGGTTTTTATTGATTTTTAGTATGTTTTAGGGTTAATTACGTAATTTGGATTTATAAAATGTATTTTTATTATATAAGGGCATTTTTGGTATTTTATAAATATTCTGTGAATTGTGAACCTCGGTCGGTGAATTGTAGTTTGGAGTCCGACCGAGGGATTTTGATTGTAATCCTGTGTTTATTCCGAAGTGTATTTCTTTGCAGGGCCGGCTCTACTCTTTGAGTAGAGAGATGTCCGTTTTACAGGGGAGGTTTTGCCGGATTTTCGGTAGAATTCTCGTAAAACGTGATGTCCGGTCAAATTTCAATTCTAAAGCTGTGTCTAAAATTCTAGATCGAGTCTTTAGAATTTTTGTTAAATTTATTCTGATTTCATGTTGTCATTTGTTTGTCTAGCTGCGCCGAGATCGAGGCCTAACGGATCAGGCCCGCCGAGTTTGTCTCGTGGAGCGCTAACATGTGAGTTATTATACTGTATATATATGCACTGCATATAGGGTGCATTATTTAGAATTTTTCATTTTCATTGTATGTTTTAAAAAATGATTTAAATTATAATATTTTTGGTATATCTAAGGTTGCATTCTTATATATATGCATATTAAATAATTATGCATGTTAATTTGATATATGCACATTAAACAATTAGGTTTAGGTTTAATACATTTGAGTAATATACACATGTTTTAAAATGTACACTTAGACATAATTATTTTATTAAATGATTAGTATACTTTAGGTATAGTTTCAGTAGATTTTAGGTTTATTCTTAAATAATTGCATGTTAAATTATAAACCTACACTTAAAGTATTTTTAAGTTTATTTTTGGTATATTTTTTTATTTATTTCCAAATAAATAAATGTTTTATTATTAAATTAAACCTAACACATTAGTGGTATATTTAGGGTTTATTTTTGATATATGCATGCTAGATAATTAGGTTTATTTTTAGTATATTTGTGAATATATGTTAAACACAAACACGTATTTAAATGAATATTTATACATAAATGGTTTATTAAATGATTTGAGTACTTAGGGTATATCTTTTGCATATTTAAGTATATTTTTAAGATAATGCATGTTATATTAGTGTTACTCATTTAAATTGTTTTTAACTATATTAATGATTTATCTTTAGTTTATTTCATATTTTATTTGACTATATATATATATATACCTGAAATATACTGGGTATATTTTTGGTATATATATATATGGTTGGTTTTACTATTATGAATATGGTTCTACATTAATTATTTTTCGAATGAATGATTTATTCGAAGTGAAGGATATCAATAGAACGTGCTTCCTAGTGGGCAGCACTAGGACCGTGTACGTACCGGTACGATAGATAAGGATTGAGTGAGAGTTAAAATTGGGTGATTATAATTGATTTAATTGATTTGACTAAGATTAATGGTATGTTAGATAGTGTGATTGCTGGAGCTCGGTTGACTAAGTGTCTCGGGGCCAATCACACTGACAGTCAGACTGCTGGAGCTCGGTTGACTTAGTGTCTCGGGGCCAGTCTACTGTCCATAAGTGAATTGAATGATCTATTGGGTTGATTGAGATGTGAGGTGATGGATAGTGTGATTGCTGGAGCTCGGTTGACCAAGTGTCTCGGGGCCAATCACACTGACAGCCAGACTGCTGGAGCTCGGTCGACTTAATGTCTCGGGGCCAGTCTACTGTCCAAATTGGAATAAGTGTTCTATTTGGAATCAAGTGAGCCTGTATGGCTAGAGTGATGATGGGATTGTTTGAGGTTGTTATTATTTAGGGTTCTATGGATCCTTCATGAATTAAAACAAACGTTTTCTACATTTAGTATATTTATAAAAGCAAAGTTTGGCATTCGTGTGAAATGTGTGTATATACATATATATATAAGAATGCCTGATTGTTATGGTTTAGTTTGCATGTATATATAGTATAATAATTCACTCAGTGAGGTCTGACCCCCCTTAATTATTTTTTTTCAGGAGATTCCATATTGTCAGACCTTAGTTATAAAGTTCCTCATCGGTGTTCTTCAGTCCCGGCTATTTTATACAAATGTATATTCTAAACTTTGAATTGTATTCTAGAAACTGCAGTAGTAGTGTCACTATATTGGAAGTGTATTATTTTGTTTGGATATTAAATACTCTGAGAATTTGTATTTGAACATTGTACGAATATGTATTCATTTATAAAAGGATTTGGAGTATTTATTTTATATATTGATTCAGAAAAATTTTAATTTGATCGTACTTTTATATAATTATTGTATGATTTTATTTTCTAAGGCTTGCTACGGGTTCCGGATTCGAAAGAATTCCCGTTCCCTAGCGCCGGTCATGACTCCTAGTTTGGGTCATGACAAAATTTGTCAGTTGTTATCTTATATATACATCGCATTTAGGATGCATGATTTAGAATATACATGTTTTAATATGTATTTGTTCATAAATTATTTTATTAAATGTTTAGTATATATTAGGTATATTTTTAGTATATTTTTTATATATTTCAAAATAAATATGCATGTTATATTTTTGATATATACTTAGAATGTTTTTAGTATATTATTAGTTTTATTTGGCATATTTTTATGGTTGATTTTGAATTTATTTAACATATATATTTTTGAAATATACTTAGTTTATTTTAGGTATATTTCAAGTATATATATGGTTTATTTTATTATTATGAATGTTATTATGCATTATTTATTTTCCCATATGTATGTTTAATTTTAAATGAGGATATCGATAGAACGTATTACCTAGTGGGCAGCACTAGGATAGTGTACGTACCAGTGCGATAGATTTAGGATTTAGTTTAGAATCACTTGTGGTGATATATGATTTGATTGATTGATTTGAGTTTGATATGATCGAATAGTATGGTTGTTAGAGCTCGGTTGACCTAGTGTATTGGGGCCAATCACATTGACAGTGAGACTGCTAGAGCTTGGTTGACTTAGTGTCTCAGGGCTCGTCTACTGTCCATAATGGAATAAGTGAATTAATTTGGAATCAAGTGAGCTTGTATGGCTAGAGAGTTATTGTTGATTGAGGTGGCGATTTAAATAGAGTTCTATTTGATCCTTCAATAAAACAAATGTTTTTCAACATTTATTATTTAAAGTGATTTTAGCATCTGTATGAAATGCTTGTATATATATGTATTATATATACGGATGATTGATTGTATATGACATTAGGAGGTGCATGTATATATAATATAACAATTCACTCAGCTAGATCTAACTCTCCTCAATTGTTACTTTTACAGGAGATTCTTCTTTCTCAAACCTTAGTAGTAAGCCTATCTATCGGACTTCTTCAGCCCTAACTATTTTGTGTAAATTATCTACCTGACTTTTATTGTACTCTAGAAAACTGCAGTAGTAATCGTACTTTATATTTGTAGAATGTTGGTTGTAATTTCAGAGGTATTTCTCTGAATTTTGTATGAAATATTTTATTATGATATGACAAAATTTTTTATTATATTGGTTTAAGATTTTAATTGGTGCATATTTTTTTTAATTATTGCATGCTTTTATTTTTTAAGGCTTGCTACAGGTTTCGAATTCAAAAGAATTCTTGTTCTCTAGTGTCGGTCATGACTCCCGGTTTGGGTTATGACATATGTATATATAATAAACCAAACTAAATCTTAAAAAAAATAAAAATAATCTATTTAGGGAGATTCTTGCATACACGAGTGTATTACACTCTAAAGTAGAATTTGTAACACATCAACTAAGTGATTTACACTTGATCAATGAAAATGAAACACGTGTCTCTTTATTACAAATCTCACCATTGTGTAGGCAAGAATTTTCCATCTATTTATATATATTAGTAAACAATCATGTGTTTCACACGTGAATGAAAAATTCATTTGACTCGTGATATATAGTAAATAAATAATTAAACACATTATTATTAAACAAAAGTAATTTTATAATCTTAATTTTTTTATTATTAAAAAATTAATCTCTAAATAAATGATTAATTTAATTTTTCTTAAAAAAATATTCAAACAATTTAAACATTTATATTATTATGAACTCTATTTATACATAAAAAAATAAGCCTTAAGTTCCAAAAAAACTATAAGATAACCCTAGAATTGGTGGCTAGTACATTTCGAAAAATGAAAAAAGTTATGAAATAAACATGTGTTTATAGCTATAGCTAGAGATAGATTATGAGAAAAAAAAAATAAGCAACATGAAAAATGCATCTCTAAATAAATGATTAAAAAAATATTCAAACAATTTAAGCATTTCTATTATTATGAACTCTTGTATACATAAAAAATAAACCCCAAGTTCAAAAAAACTATAAAATAACCCTAGAATTGGTGGCTAATGTGTTTTGAAGAATAGAAAAGTTATGAAATAAACATGTGTTTATAGCTATAGCTAAAGATAGATCATGAGAACAAACTTAAATAACATATGTTTTCAAATTCTATTAGAAATCAGAATTTGCAGGATTAATGGAAAAAAAAAAGACATGCATTAATATTGAAGGATCACATCATGAAATTATAATAAAAATAATACATACAAATTACAAAAAAAAAATTAGTATGTCATTGAAACATACCTATATACAGTCACGATCAATTAAAACATGCATTAAGTAGATTTCATTAAATATAAAAATTATAAATTCTTTGAAAATATTTTCAAGTGATGCAATTATGCAACAAAACACTTGCTTTTATAGACTTAATTTAACCGTTAATCCTAATTCAGATAGGAATCCATAATCTAAACACAATTATATTTAATATATCTAAATATTTATCCTAATTTAATAGAAATCCTATAAAATAGAAGTTAACCTAATTAAAATAGGAAATAGACTTTCAATCAAATTAAAATTATATTTTAATTAATTTAATTTTACTTTTATTAGTAAATGACTAAATTATTCAATTTTTATATAATAATGACTGAAGACTCTTTCGTAATTTTTCTTGTCCTCTCCCCTTTCGTACATTTATATATACTAGTAAATAACCACGTGTGAAATACGTGTATAAAAATTTTATTTAATTCGTGATATATAGTAAATAAATAATTAAGATTATTATTATTATTATTATTATTATTATTATTGTTTAATACAAGTTTTAAAAATAATAACAGTACTATTTATTTATATGAAAAATTAATATTTATTTAATATAGTAATAATTTATTACAATTTTAATAAATTTTTTATTTAAATAATTTTATGATATTACTTCAATATTTCTTATAATTAATTTTTTTTCAACTCTAGAACTAATTTGACATAAAAAAAAAATATTATGGCGATAACCAATAATAAGATAATAAAAAATTATTAGTTATTTTTAACAAAAAAAAATTTAAAACAATAAAAGTTACATTTTCTTTATATAACAATTTAAAAATTATAACCCCATTAAACTTATAATTTATTACAATTTTAGTAAATTTTTTATTTGAAATATGACACTTTATTTCAATATTTTTAATATTAATACTTTTATATGCACAAAAATAAATTTAATGCAATATTTTAAGTTCAACTAAAAAGAAAATACTAAATATTAATTAATTTAATTTTAACTTTAAATTAATTTTTATTAATAATAAAACAGAATTTAACATAATTAAAATAAAAAATACATTTTCAATTAATTAGAATTTTTATTAGAAATAAAATAGAAGTTAACTTAATTAATATAGGAAATATACTTTTAATTAAATTAGAATTATATTTTAATTAATTTAAATTTTATTAGCGACGAAATAAAAGTTAATTTACTTAAAATAGAAAATAAATTTTCAATCAAATTAAAATTATATTATCATTAATTTAATTTTAATTTTATTAATAAATAATTAAATTATTCAAACGTTTTTATAAATAGATTATACATAAAGTTGAAACCCTAATTTTTTGCAGCGTTACAGTACATTTAAAGGGCTCCGATTTGCTTTATTTACGTTCTATGCCACTGCAGTTTTGGTTCATGCTGATTGCCTTTGTTGCCTGGCCATCTATTATTTCAGATTTCTCTTATAGAAAACGACACCGTTTTAATGATTGCTTTTTATACCCCTAAAACTTTACAAAAACAGTACCGTTTGTTTGGATTAAATGGGCAAAACACAAGTATGAACCACTTAAAAAAAAAAAGTGCATCTGATACCATGTCCGTTTGCATGCAGAGATAAGGCTGCTAGCTGCCACCCATGAATTTTGCACTTTCCCGAACACCCTCATTTCTTTGACAAAAACGTCACCGTTTTTTATTTTTAGTCTTTTTTTGTCCGTTTATTTTTGAAAAATGTCCAAAAATGTCCTTAATATTTATCTCAATTCTCACATTGGTATTTTATGTTTTCAAAGTCCAATTATGACCCTAAAGTTTAAATTTAATACTTTTAAACACCATATTTAATTGTGTTAATTTTTTCTATTAGAATCAAGAGACAATGTCAAAAAATGACCCTTATATTTACTCCAATTCTCATTTTGCACTTTATATTTTTATTTTGAAAAAAATTAAATCTAATATTTTGATTATTTGTTTTTATTTTAAATTTTAATGATAAATTATTTGAGCTTTAATTTTTAATTATTTTTTAACGTTGAATTAAAATAAATTATTTTTAAAGCTAAATGGTTGAATAGTTTTTATATTTATTATAATCTTTTATGTGATATTAAACACATATATTATACTTTAATTATAAATAAATAAATAAATAAATATTTATGTTATTTATACTATATGTTTTTATTGATAAGTAGTTATTTTTTACGCTGCTAGCATAATAGGAAATTATAAATATTGGCAACTAAAATCAATAATAAATATTAAAATAGTTACTTTTTTTTTTAAGAAAATGATGGGATATATGAAAAAACAAAAATAAAATAATTAGTCTAAATCATATTTTAATTCATATGTATTGAAATTTAAATTATATAAAATAATTAGGATTTGAAACTTAAATAATTTATTCTTAAAATTTAAAATAAAAAAAAGAAATATTAAATTTTAATTTTTTTTAGATAAAAAAATAAAGTGCAAATGTGAGAATTGAGGTAAATATTAGTGCCATTTTTGAAACTTTGCCCCTTATTTTTTAAGTTGACCTATAATAACTACTGAATTGCCCATCACATTTGTATCCATATTTGAGCAGTTACATATTGATTTGTTTCTAGATGAGTCTCCCATGAAAAAAAACTTGCTCCTGGTATGTTTTCAGAAATCTAAATGAATCAACAATGCTTTTGTATCTTATGATATTATTTTAATCACTTTATTTTTTACTTTTTCCTGATAAAAGAGCCAAATGATTCTGCTCCAAAAACTTTCCGTCGTTGTGTTATGGATGAAAAAATACCTTCCACTTTTTTGGATAATTTTACAAACAACTATTTATGAGTTCTTCAATTTCCAATAAATTATTTCTGCATTAGATTTATTTTTAATCTTTAATTTTATGCTTTTTATTTTTCTATAATGTATTTACATTTATATAGTTTGCTTTTCGTTACCCAAAGTAAAGTGCGGGTAACTTTACTAATAAAAAATAAAACTAACCAAACTTTTAAATTATAATAACCAAACTTAACAAATAAAAATTTTAGAATTTTAATTATTAAATTTTTAACTAAATTATTGTTATTTATATATTATTTAAATATTTTAGAAATTTTTTCAAAAATAGACAAAAAAAAAATAAAAAATATTATCAAAAGTTACATTAACTAAACATATTTTTAAAAAACTTACCTTTTCTTTTTTAAAATTAACTTTTTTAAAACTGAATCCTTAACTTTTTTTCTTTCAAATATGAACCATTTTTATTTTTTTCTTTATTTTTAGGATATTTTTTTTATCAATGTTTTTTTGGACTAAAATAATATCTGAAATGACTTGTCCTGTAAGACCGAATGGTCATGGATTTCACTGTAAACTTATTTCTAAAGCCTTTCAGTCGTAAACTATCACGATTACATAATTTTTTTTTCTGAGTGGTAATGTTTTTTTTTTTTTTTCATCAAAGATCGATGTGAGTGCAAGCAAGCCAATTACTGAAGTATATATATATATATACAATCTAATCATGCATGGTTTTGAAATGAATAGTGGAATTAGTTTTTGGAATCCAGCTTTGATGGTTTAGGTAACTTAATTATGAATAAATAAAATAATATACTAATAATTAACAAAGTTTTGAATAGAACATGAACATCTGCAGCTGAAATTGTTTTGTTTAGTGAAAAGGAAGAAATTCAACGTGTCGGAGCATAGATGTTTGGGCTCGAAGTTGAACACAAACATGTAAGAATTTGGTAGTATTTTTTCCAAGCAAGAGGGTCTACTACAAGAATAAACATTTTTAACGAGAAAAAATTAATGAGAGTACAATAAAGTCCTCGTCAAAAGTGCAAAAAATATATAGATTTAACTAGAGGTATTTTATTTCACCGCTATTACACCATATTACAGCGATGAGCATAAAAATTCCTAGCTATTAATGTATTATTCCCGTCATTGTTAATTGACCAAAAAAATTCCCTGTCGTTATTCTAAAAAAAATTAGCGGTAAACTTTTCCCACCTTGAAAATTAATAATTTGTTTAAAAAATAAAAACAAAAACATATGACTTTTTTATTTGCACATCTCTCCTCAAGTTTCCTTTTCTCCTTCTTCCCCTCAATTTCTACCCCATTAAATCCTAATCTCCACACAGGATCAAATTATCTTTAGGAATAAATCCTCAACAACAAACCATATACATCCTCCTTAAGAATTCTTTGCTCCATTTTTTTTTGTAGCTTTAGTGTTTGATAATGACCACAACGATGTGAATTTAGAGACTAATCATCAATAGCATTTCATAGATTTATTAGAAAATATAAATTTTGATGACTAAAAATTGTGGCTTTCCATTGAAGATGACACCATCATCATCAACAATGATGTCGATTACTGATAACTCCGAATTGATAATTTTGCTTGTGAAACCTGCATAAACAAGGAGAACGGGTAAAGGGGCGAGATTTCCCACATAAACACTCTGAAACTTAAGTCAGTAACAATATGAAGAAAAATATAATAAAACAAATAGGCATAATAGAGTAGAGAATAAAGAATAAAGGAGTAAATGATGATTGCTTGTGATGATGAGGTGATGGAATGATGTCAAGGTGATGGAATGATATCTTGGTGATGTTGTATAATGAGAGCATGAATGACATGAGATGTCATGAAATGTATTTATAGGAGAAGATATTGCTCAAACCTCTTAGGAATATGATTCCTTAGTCTTGTAGGATTGTCTTATTTAGGAGAGGAGGAGACTTCCTTTGTAGAGTAGTCTTCCTAATTGAAATAGACTTCTTTATTAAGGTTTCTTCTTATTCAAGTAATTCTCCTCTTTGGAGGAATATATGCCTTATTATAATAGGATACTAATATGAGTTATCAATTACCATAACAACATCAACAATACTTGCTTGTTACCATAACAACATCAACAATACTTGCTTGAAACTCTAGCAAACTCACTCGCCTCTACTTCTACCCCTACTGCATTCATCATTGCAATTATCAATCTTGTCCTCTATCATAATATTATTGAGATTGTTCCTCTCATTGAGTCCCTCATCGTAATTTCTCTCTCCCTTTTCTTTGTGGTTTTAGTAACGATTTGAGTTCTTAATTCAATTTTTGTGAAGTAAGTATGCGAGGTTGGATTTTTTTTATTTTTTTTTTATTTTTTATTTTGCATTAGAAGGTGAATAATTCAATTAAGTAATGTGATTCAATCATTTACACAAAGAATCCTTTTAAAGATTCTTTATACAAAAAGGTGATGAGATCCACCTGGTAGATTCTCATACACTAATATTTGCTACTTTGATTAGTAATAAGATCCTTCTAAACCAACATGATTCTTAGATAATAGATCAATAAATTTAATTTTGTAAAATTGGATTTCTTTCCTCTTTTTTTTCATAAATGTTATAGCTTTAAGAAAGCACTTGCTTTTATGGTATTTTGCTTATTGGCGGAGAAAGGGTATTACTGTTGCTCTGATATTGTTTGATTATGCTTTTTTCATTGATGTTGCTTCTCTCTAAGGCAATTTTAACTATTGTTTATGTATTTTTAAACTTTGTTATTGGGTTGAAGCTGTTTTCTGTCCTACTGATGTTGAGTTATTCTGTAGTTTTATTGCTTTACTATAGCTTGTTTAAACTACTTTATTCCTTACTACTATTGGTGGTGTCATTACAATTTGTATGTTGAGCTCGCAACACCTTGAATGTTTATTTAATAAGTTAATTATTGCAAATGTTTCAGAGTGTTCAACAATCCAAATATCACTGTGCACTTCAATACAGAGACCGTTGATGTTGCTAGCAATAAAGGGTAGATGTTAGGGTATTCTGACTAGAAACATTGATACTGGGGAGGAATATGTGCTTGAGGGAAAAGGCTTGTTCTATGGTATTAGTCATACACCTAATAGCCAGCTGTTTGAAGGCCAAGTTGAACTTAGTGCAAGCTATATGGTAGTTCAGTAAGGTTTTGCAAAAACTTTTGTAGAAGGTGTATTTATAGCTGGAGATGTGCAAGAAGTTCTTCAGCAATTTTTTAGTTATTTTATTTAGATATGCTTGTTTGATTGCCACTTCACTTGATTCAAAATTTGCATATTAGATCTCTAATGGAAATGCTTATGATCATGAATAAATAATTTCATCTGCATTAAGGAATAGTCTGAAACATTTGAATAAAATGTGATTTGTAAAATTAGAACAATCAAAATGTTATTCAACTATAATATATACATGTTCTTTTTCTTTGAAAGATTTCTGAAGTTCAATTCTGAGAATCATAATACATGTTTATCTTTGAAATGTTTAAGCAATTGTCAATATTCATGTTCACATAAATTATACTCTCTTGGTTCTTGTAAATTCAGATGACCTTTTGATTAGAATGTGTCATTGGTTTGTAAAACCATTTATTTTTTATTCTTGTTATAATTCAATTATCTATTACTGAATAAGACCATGAGTGGAGACAAGTTATAACTGTTGCTGGATCTGGATGTACTACTGTTTTATTAGTTAAGATACCTTGTTAGCAACAATCTACTTATAGAGTTTCATCAGGTAAATATATTTTTATTCAATAATCTCTTTCATCCCTCTAAAGAAAAAGAAGGAAGAAAAAAGCGAGGAGGCAAAAGATAAGAGAGGGAAAGGATAACAAAAGAAAGGAGCAAAGAAATTATTTCTTATTGCCATCCAACTTGTTTGTGTGATAGATTTAGAATTCCATTTATTTTGTGATTTTAGTCTTCTCAGTTCTAACGTATTTCTCATCAAGTATTCTTGTACATAACCTATAACTAAAGAACATTAACTTTCTAGCTAGGTGGTAAGGAATTAGAATTGGCATCTCTTACTAGATCAGCTTACGTCGATCTCTAATTGAGATTATGTGCTTAACGATCATTGACTAGTTAAATTTGGTTTGTTGTAATTATTGAAGATATTGTTTACAGGCATAATGTTGTATAATGTGAAGCTAATTTAATTTACTCTATGCAATTAAGATAGGCAAAGTTTTTTCTATAAGAGGAATAGGGTTATATGAACTTTAGTACAAGTTAAAACTTGAATACATTTTTGTTCAATTTTCAAATTATGCTAAAGATTGATGGAAGGATAAGAACAAATTTCTTCTCTAACTGGTGTTCAGAAGAAATTTATAACCCCTTGGTTGTAGCAAGTAAGTGCTTCATTCTGTATATTTTATTTATTCTTTTCCTTTTACTTATTCTTTTCATTCTTAGCACTTCGGAGCTATCTAGTATTCTATACTTCTTGATCATTAAGTGGAAGTTACTACTATCCATAAAATTGTATGAGGCTTAAGTGGTGTATTAGTGCTTTCTGAGCTGTCACTAGGACAGATACTACTAGTGCTAAGGACATGGTTTGTCTTACCATTTGCACCCAATGGTGGTGAAGTTGTTTGGAACTAGGTAATTTAAGGAGCTAATGGACTAAGACCTAGATGGTGTTTATTACTGGCATTCCTACAGCCTTGGTTAATGGATCCATCCTTCAGATCAAAATGAGGATTTACATTCATATTTTTGGTGATTTTCTGTGTCCATATCCTTTTGGGAAAAATGAGTTGCTATTAGTACCATATTTTGCTACTTGATGTGGCTTCTTGGAATCAGAGCTTAAATTGGATTGATTGTAACTCTTTGCAACAACCTCCAGCTTTTTGGATTCACATTATATGGCTTCTTCTTATGTAATGTGACTTCTTGGACTTCTTGAAAAATTGTTAGTAACAATATGATAATAGATAGACATTACAGTAGTTTTTTTATGATCAAGGATGTTATGTAACTTAGCAATTTTTTTTTTAATGTTTTTTGGTGACCGTTGTATACATTATCATAGTAATGTACTTTATATTCCTTTATTGAATAATGATAGTGAGAATTTTTTCAATTATTATAATTGTTTTGTTTTATTTTGTTTTTTAATGTATTTGTAGGGTTTAAAATGCATTAATATAATAACAAACATAATTACAATAGGAGAATTTTTATGGTTAATGTGATGTTTTAAAAATGAAAGCGTATAATTTTAACGAAGGTAATTTTTATAGTTATATGTTATTTTTAATGACGGGATTTTCATCCATCACTAATTTTATAACGACGGGAATTTTCTTCCTATCACTATTTACTTTTAACGGGAAAAACTCTAACGATGGGTCATGACAGGAATTTTCCTGTCATTATAGATCTTTAACAAGAGAAATTAAATTTTAATGACAGGATTTACTCTAGTTAAGCCCCATTTTTCTTGTAGTGGTCACTGAATATAAATTGTTTTAATTAAAATTTTCTCCGTGGATAGAAAGCTACAAAACAAAGCAATTGAGCAAAATAAGTAATGTAAATTACAGACACTGGTAGATGGCCAATTGAATGAATAGATAGTGCTAATCCAGGCTATACTGAATATCATTACATGATCTAGGATGCCGTAAATTTCTTTAAATTCACCTCTTATTCAAAAATTAGATCCCATATTTGATCTTAAACTTTCATCTCTATTATCTAATATGATTTCCATGAAAAATGTGAATCTACTACATGAGGTAAAAAAATAAAACTAACATAAGTAGACACCCTTATACTTGCATATACTTATTTAAAATGCTAAAAGAAAAAATAGATCGAGCAAAGGCTAGCAATTGGGCAATTATAACCCCTTAAGCTAGTAACCTCCTAACTTATTAACAATAACAAATGCATAATCCATAATATCTTGAGCTCAACAAGCCTTTTGTTAGGAGGAAAAGAAGCAAAAATTCAAAGAAATAAGGGCTAAAAATACTAACTGATACCCCATATACATATTCCTATTTCAGTAAAGGTTTATTTTCTTATGCAAGGGTTACTTACAGATGAGGAATGTCCAAATATGATAGGAGAAGGATTCCCAATTAAGGAGACTTTTGGATAGGAAGAAACACTTTTTAAATAGGCATATAATCTTTATTAAAGAGAAATCCTGTTCATCTCAGGTTTGACCATCACTATCCCTATAAATAGGACCTAATATCCTTTATTCTTCTCATTCATTCTATTATTTTATACTCTTTGCTCTCTTTATCTATCTAAATTCTCTCTCTCTCTCTACATTCTTTAACTTAAGTATCGGAGGGTTTGTGGAGATCCTCCCCACCTCTCACCTTACCCTTCGTTGATTCCTTGCAAGGCTTAAACTCAAAGGTTCTAAAAATAAGTTATCAAGTGGCACCGTTTATAGGGACCTTTTGAGTTAAAAGCCATTAAGCATCTATCGAATAAGACATTGGCATCATAACTTCTAGTCCACCACTAATCTCGACCCCAGATATGCAAGTTAATCCATCAACCCCTATTCCTCCAATTAACCTGTCAGTACCCATTCAACCAATAATTCTATCAACACCCTTTCAGTATGTTAGACCCTCATCATAGGCTCCACTCGGAGCATATACTCCAAATGGTAATACCAAGGATGATCGACACTACGTCCCTTATTATACTCCTCTATAGCATACCAATAGACTCATACATTATATTCCTTTTCCAAGCTTACCAGAAACCCTCACTATAAATACACCAAACCTAAACATAGTAACCTAGACACTCAACTACCTCCATCAAGAACTAATGATTCAACATATCCAAACCCAAATACGCCTGATGCAACAATAGTTGAATGCCTTGATTCAAGACAGTAATCTCAAAGTAACCTATGCCTTGACATTTAACCTAATGTAGCAACACCAGTAGTAGCTTCAAATATGTCTAGTGGAAACAGAGAAAGTCATAAAGCTCTGAAAGGGGAATATAACACAATAATTTTGGCCTTAAATGACGTAAAAATAGCTCAAAAAGTTAAAGAAGTCATATATAAAGCTCATACTAGATCTAGGAAAGAAGATGAATGAGTTTTGGAGGGAAAGACACCCTTTATAAGCAGGATAATCAAGACAGAGATCCTAACCAATTTCAAAATGCCTAAACTAGATCAGTCTAATGTGACCAGGGATCCAATCAACCACATATCTTTGTTTAGGACTAGGATGCTACTTCATAATGTAAATAATAGAACCATGTGTAGATTCTTTCCTAGTACACTCACCAAGAACACTCATAATTGGTTCTATAGGCTTATTGAGAATTCTATTTCCTACTTTGAGGAATTAGTTGAGAAATTTCAAACTTGGTTCATCACCAATGTTCCTCTTGCCAAAAACATCAATGATCTTTGGATGTGCAGACAGGAGGCTATAAAGTCATTGAGAAGCTATTTAGATAAATTTAACAAGGTAGCTATACAAATAAAAAACTTAATTGATGAGGTAGCTATAGAGGCCTTGAAGAATGAGACCTGACTAGGAAAACTCAAAGACAAGATCATGACCAAATAACCTAGCACCTTTGTTAAAGTAATGGCTATGACAATAAAGATGATAAAAATGGATAAAGATATGAGGATGCTCTGAGACAATGAAAAAGCACCTATTAGAAGAGATGATAGGTCAGAACCAATAAGGCTTAGATTTCAGCAAATGACCTTTGAAAACCTAATGGATGGATTCAGAAAAGAGGCAAAAAAGTACACATTATTAAACACCTCCATATCCAAAATCCTCATATGTATTAAACAAATTGGGTTAGGCATAACACCTGCTAGGAGGCTAAGTCTAACTAGGAGGGCCATGCAAGATAGGATGTTTTATTATCAATACCACCAGGACTATGGGCATAAGATTGAGATATACTAAGAATTAAAAAATGTTATATAAAAATTAATACAAAATAGGAAACTCGATAACTTCACTGATAGTACTAGAAGAGACCTAGAGTCATATGATCAAGACAGAGATAAGTCAGAGAAAAAGAAAACTCAGAATGAAGTAACCAGAGTTATCAACATGATTGTTGGAGGAGAAGTGACTGCAAAAAAGCCTAAAATAGCTTGGAAGGAGGAAGTCCCCACCTTTGAAAAGAAGAAGATTATCACATTTGGTCTAAAAGATGG
This sequence comes from Mallotus nudiflorus, assembly GCA_947683625.1. NCBI lineage: Eukaryota > Viridiplantae > Streptophyta > Magnoliopsida > Malpighiales > Euphorbiaceae > Mallotus > Mallotus nudiflorus. The sequence goes on along the minus strand of CANTUR010000054.1, from coordinate 765,250 downwards.
GAAACACATTCAACATCCTTATAATGATGCCTTGGTGGTGAGTGCATTCATCAATAATTACTTAGTAAAGATATTACTAATTGATGATGGAAGTGATATCAATGCACTCTCTTGGAATGCTTATAAGGCAATAGGAGGTTCCATTACTAACTTAAAAGCTATCTAGAATCTCATTACAATCTTTGGTGGAGGAACCATACAACCAATGGGACTAGCGGAGCTAAAGTTAGAATTTGGCAATTGACATATTGGGGAGGTGAAAGCTATTAAAGCCCTGTTCAATATAGTAGATCTTCCTCTCACATACAATGGCATCATAGGCCAACCAATCCTTAATGAAATTGATGCAGCCACAAGTATCAGGTATTTGATAATGAAGATTCCTCTTAAAGAATAAGTCATAACAATCTATGAAGATCAACAAATGGCTAGACAATGCTATCAACTGGCTATCAAGCCCCAAATGGAAGCATTCCCTCTAAAATCCTTAGAAGCTGAGAAACAAGGAGCTAATCCTAAGCCAGTTGATTAGGTCCAGACCTTACAAATTACTGAAGGGAAGATAGTTAAAATCGACAATGAGCTTAATAATGAAATTAAATATGGAATAAGTAAGGTCCTCATCAAACATTTAGGTAGCTTTGCCTCTAAAGCATATGAGATCATTAGGGTAGATCCTCGGATTGACTCGTATAGTTTAAACATTAATCCAAGAGTTAAACTTATTGTTCAGAAAAAGAGAAATTTTGCATATGAGAGACAGAAGGTGATGGCCGAGGAAATAAAGAAATTACTAGAAGCTAGATTTATTAGAGAAGTGACACACTCGGAATGGGTAATTAACATATTGCTAGTGAAAAAATAAAATGGAAAGTAAGTACATAATATGTGTGGATTATACTGATCTCAATAAGGCATGCCCCAACGATAGCTATCCATTACCAACTATAGATCAGTTAGTAGACTCGATTGCCTATCATAGCTTATATAGCTTTGTGGATGCTGCTCAGGGGTACCATTAGATCCCAATGAAGAAGGAGGATTATGAGAAAATATCATTTATCACTCATAAAGGCCTTTATTACTACAAAGTTATGCCCTTGGATTAAAGAATGTTAGAGCAACATACCAAAGGCTGATGAACCATGTGTTCTAAGATCAAATTAGGAAAAACATAGAAGTATATATGGATGACATCATTGTCAAAAGCCAGAATGTAGAACAACACTTTAACGATCTTGACCAAATCTTTCGAATATTATATCAATACCAAATTAAGCTTAATTTGGAGAAGTATATCTTTAGGGTAAAAGTAGGCAAATTCTTGGGATTCATGATATCCCATAGAGGAATTGAAGCTAATTTATAAAAGATGGAGGCCATACTTAAGATGAAAGCTTTGACATCGTTAAACGAGCTCTAGAGGCTAAATGGTAGAATAACAGCTTTAGGGCATTTCATCTCCTGTTCAGTCAAACAGTTTCTACCATTATTCTAAGCCTTAAAAAATCCAACAAGTTTATATGGAATGAAGAATGCTAGGCTACCTTTAAAGATAATAATAAGTTCCTATCCTCAACCCCTCTACTCAGCAGTCCAATCCTTGGAGAAATTTTGTACTTATATCTCTCTATCGGTCAAGAATCAATTATATCGGTACTAGTTAAAGAGGAGGAAAGCCAACAAAGTTCAGTGTACTACGTCAACAAAATACTCAGAGGTTCAGAAGTCTGGTATCCCAAACTCGATAAGTTAGCTATGGTCATCGTGCATATATCTTAAAAAGCTTAAGCATTATTTCTAGGTTCACTCAATCATTGTAAGATCTAGCTTCCCATTAAAGAAAATCTTACAAAGACCTGAGACATTCGGCAGAATGGTCCAATGGTCAATATTGCTAGGAGAATTTGACATTAGTTATGAACCTCGACAGCAAATCAAAGGTCAGGCCTTGGCAGAATTTGTATAAGAGATGATAGTGGAAAACTTTGCCTCTTTTGAATTCTCAAAGTGAAAGTTATACATAGATGAAGCCTCATCCATTTACAGATCCGATGCAAGAATTATTCTCAAAAGGCCATACAAAGTCATTATCAGATATGCAATTCAAATAAAGTACAAAGCTACTAATAATGCAGCCGAGTATGAAGCACTTATCATATAATTAAGTTAGTCATAAAGGTAAGAGCAGAGCATCTCAAGATATACTCTGATTCATAACTGGTGGTAAACCAAGTCAGAGGAACTTACCAAATCAAGGATCTAAGCATCACTAAATACATTGAGAAAGTCATAAAGCTCTTGAAAAATCTCGAGTAGAATGGGGGACAATGAGAAATCATCCAAATTCCTAGAAGTGAAAACTTAGAGGCAGACTCACTAGCCAAATTAGCAATAGAAGACAATCAAACATTCAAAGAGCTCGAGCTTACAAAGGAATTGATGAAGCCAAGCATCAAGGCAGAGATTATGGATATCCAAAAAGTAGCAGAATGGATGAAGCTAATAATTTAGTATCTTGAACATGGGGTACTCCCGCAGGATAAGTTGAAGGCTTAAAAATTAAAATAAAAGTTGCACACTACTCCATGCACATTAGGGAACTTTACAAAAGGTCTTTCTCATATCCATGGTCTAAGTGTGTATTACCATAGGAAGGAAATTAAGTGCTTAGGGAAATTCATGAAGGGATATGTAGAGCTTATGAATCTCATAATTCACTAATTAGAAAAGCATTACTCTAGGGTTACTATTAGCCCACTATGTAAAAATTGGTTTAGGAATGCCATAAATGTCAACAGTTTACTCGCCTCAGCCACAAGCCTTCTAACACTCAGCATCTAATTAGGAGTCCTTAGCCTTTCACAATATGGGGAATGGACAACTTAGGCCCATTTCCTATTTCAACCTCCCAGAAGAAGTTCTTAATTATGGCAATAAATCACTTCACCAAGTGGATAAAAGTTGAAGTTGTCCCAACCATCACTGAAGCCCAAATTCAACACTTCTTCTAGAAATAAATCATCTGTAGATTCGACATACCGCACACTTTGATAACAAACAATGGGAAGCAATTCGATAATGAGAAATTTAGAAATTTTTGTTTAGATCTTAATATAAAGCTTCAATTCACTTTAGTAGCTCATCAATAAATAAATGGCCAGACAGAAGTCCTCAATAGGATCATCATGCAAGGTTTAAAGAAGAGATTAGATGAAAAGAAGGGAAACAGGGTTGAAGAACTCAACAATGTCATTTGGGCATATAGAATAACACCTAGAACCTCTATCGGAGAAACACCTTTCAGACTGACTTATAGGATGGATGCGGTAATCCTAATGGAAATTGGGCTAATAAGCTATCAGGTAATTGAGAAGCTAGATAAGGAAGTCAATAATATCAACACTCAAATATGCCTATACCTACTTGAAGAGAGGAGATATCGAGCATCCATTATGGTGGAAGCTTAAAAATAAAGAATCATGGAGTATCATAATAGACATGTATGACCAAAGTAGTTTAAAGTCAGAGACTGGGTACTCAGAAGCATTGACATTGGAAAAGGTAACTTTACCATAGGCAAGCTCGGACCTAATTAGGAAGTTCCTTACTAAGTCATTGAGAAGATGACCAAGGAGGCATACAATATTAAGGATGAATAGGGAAAAGAGCTGCCTTGATACTGGAACACAGACAGCCTTAGGAAATATTATCAATAAAATGTATTTGGAGTACATCAAGTTTGAGAATAATATATATATATATATATACACACACACACACACACACATATACACTTCATTAATTATTGAAAATATTAAATTATAAGGATAAATCTTTATCGAGTGTTTTACAAATTAAATCTCAGACTTAGGAAGCATAATCCCATTATTAGGATAAGTTTCAAAATCTTCTAGAGACTAAGATTTAGGGATTGAAGTGGATTTGGTGCCAGAAGAAGTAGCTCCAGAAGTAGATTTCTCTTTAATGGATTAAGGACCATTAGGAGCAGACTCAGCAACTGCCAGTTGTGCCAAATCATTGGGAGTTATCTTATCCATATTATAAAAATCTAAGTTCGAACACTAAGCTGACAGTACCTTTCGACACTCAAATTTACAAGCCTTGAGAAATCCCTTCACTATCTTTTCACAAGTTCTTAAGTTGTCACCCTGAGATTTCTTTTCATCTGCCAACTCTTTTTTTAGAGTTTTGAGCTTGGCATCCTACGTGTTAATCCTTGATGTGAGCTAAGATTGTGAATGCTTGAGCTCTTGGACCTTCTTTAAGCTCGCTTCAGTTTTTGACTTGAACTTCACCCTATCAATTTTAGCAAGCTTCAGAGCATGTTTTTTTGCATCCAGCTTCTTCTTATAATCAATCATGATTGTCCTAACCTCAACCTCCTTAATATTATACTTATTCTGATGGATGGAATGATTATCCTTTACCAACAATAGCCCTTGAGCCATATTATAGACAATTATAGAAAATTAAAAGATAGATACATCCATGGAAATTAATATTGAAGCAGAAGATCAGACAAGTTACCTTTAAGGCATGGGTAATCAATGAGTTGAATAGCTTGTTTCTTCCCTCATCTTGGTACCTTTGGATGTCATATGGTAATTTTAGAGACTCAATATAATGATCCCTAACTTACAGATTTAAGACACTGGCAGGCTTCACCTTCTATAACATCCATCTCTTTGGATCTGAGCATCCGACAAGCTTATGACACTTCACTTTTTGACAATCATTGATCCACATCCACTGGATATTGATAAAATTTGATGGATGTTCAACTACAAAGAATATATGCCTCCAATTCTTATGAAGATCCGAAAGCTTAACAAAAAGGCTATAATTTGGTACAATTGATAAATAAAACATAAACTCCCTTTTCTTTTTATTCAGGCTATACATATATCTGAGCATGTCTAGATTCGGTTCTCTACCCTTCCTATGCATTAACTTTATATACTCGATCAACATCTGATAATTATTAAAGTGAAGTTGGTCGGGAGCTATGTTATACTCATTTAAGAAACTCCTAACGAAAGGATCTAAGGGAAATTTTAACCCCCCCTTCTAACTGATCAAAGTATATAACTAGTTTCTACCAGTCTAAAAGAGGGGTATGATTCTTGAAATTGTTACCTATAGTATGCAAAATGAAATCTTAGGGAATGCTAAAACATCTTCTATACCATTTGAGCATATTATCGTCTATCTTAGATATAAACAGATCTGAACTAACTTGCTCTCGTGGAGCCATGGATCCTATCGAGCAAAAATAAAGAAGGAAGAAGATAGAAAGGGGATGAGACTTCACCTGGAAAGAAAAGGAAAAATGCAAATATGCAGAAAAAACTTAAAAGAAAGCTAGTGAGGAGAAGGCAACAAAAAAGCAAAAGTGAGGCTAAACAAAAGGATTGAACTATTTAAGGAGGAGCGAAAGGTTCTAGAATGACCATTACTGGCCTCATGGTTACTTTCACCTCTCTCATAAAGCATTAAGGGTATTACGGGAAAAAAAGCCCATTAATCGAGTAGTTATCATTATGGCAGTTAAAACATCTGATCTTCTGACACACAAACAGATATGAAAGTTACAAAATTTAAAATTCAAAAAAATGTCAAAAGACATGGCGGTTGATAATCCTGCTTATCCCACTGCCAACTAACCTTTTTACCAGCACTCGGGCTGCGCTTCTAATGCACCAAGAATCCAAGTCTAGTGACTGAAGTTAGCATCCTCAGGTTGTTTTAATAATACTGAGGTTTAGCACTTGGTCTGCGCTTCTAATGCACTGAGAATCTAAATCTAGTGATTGAAGCTGACACCCTCAGTTTGCTTCTATAGTACTGAGGTTCGGTATTCGGGTTGTGCTTTTAACGCACTAAAAATCTACGGCACTTGGGCTATGCTTTTAATGCATCGAGAATCAAAACTCCAATAATGTCTGGTTTCATCAAGTCATTTCTATAATACTGGTAGGTTAATCCTTTGGGTCGTTTCTATAACACCAAGCATCTTTTGTTGCAAGATTTGCGCATCTAAGTCCAACTGGTACTTCATGAGTATAATCTTGTGAAACAGTGATTCTAAGACTCAAAACCAAGCATTGTTTCTTTTTATATGACTGAGGCTGACCACCTTATATCACCCCTTTACATCAGATGAAATCATATGCACAGTCTCTCTCCCAGTAGATGAATTAACTTTCTGACTTATAAGCTTAACATACGTTCGATATAAATATCCGAACATACTTTTGGGGGAGGGGGGACTCTTGATATCCTATATACATTTTCCTATTTTGCTAAAGGTTTATTTTCCTATACAGGGGTTACTTACAGATGAAGAATGACCAAATATGATAGGAGAAGGCTTCCCAATTAATGAGACTCTTAAATAGGAAGAAATACTCTCTAAATAGACACAAGACCTTCATCAAAGATAAATCATATTCCTCTCAGGTTTAAGCGTCACTATCCCTATAAATAAAATGTTATATCCCTCATTCTCATTCATTCTATTCTTTCATACTCTTTGCTCTTGTTATCTATCTAAACTCTTTCTCTACATTCTCTGACTTTAGTACCATAGGGTTTGTAGGGATCCTTCCCACCTTTTATCTTATCCTTCGTTTATTCCTTACAGAGTTTAGACTCGGAAGTTCTGGAAACAAGCTATCACTAACGAAAAAAAATAAAAAAAAAAACATAGATCAGATAAAAACAATGGCATGATTAGCTATCCACTTACCAAGGGCATATCAAAAGCATTGAAGTCACCAATAGGTTTATTTGCAACAAAAACCATGCGTATATTTCACAAAAAGATCATTCCTTTAGCTTTAATATGGCCTCCTTGACTTCTGCAATTTATGAAACAAGTTAGTTCATTATGCGACCAATCTTCATACTTCATTTTGAATCCGTAAATCAAAATTTTCCTTTTGTTTTTCTCTAACCAAAGTTGGTGATATTTCATGAGTTGCTGATTGCCAATGATACCATGAGGAAACGTATTTACAAGCTGACAAATATACTCCTACAACCTACTCCTGATTGGTTGGAGCGTGGTCAACAAGCAATTAGGTTTGGAGTAAAATTATTAGTGCAATCGCAAAGAGCACCAATAAAAATCTTATTAGCATCGCAGAAACAAAGGGAAATACAAAAATTTAAATATTAAACCATGCTTGAACTTCTAGAATTCCTTTTAATCAAAACCATCTTTTACAAGCTCTTCAAGTAAACTTAAAATTGTATTACCATAATTAGCATCCTAAAAAAATGAGTTACCTGTATTAGGAGTTATATTAAAATGTCTAATAAGTTTTTTTTTTTTTAGAAAAAAAAAATTTTAAATTTATTCATCATCAATATGTAAAATATTATGATTTTTATGATGTATTTGTAATAAAAAAATGGAAAATAAAAAGTAACAATACTGAAAAACAGAAACAATAACACTAAAAAAAAGTAACAACATTAAAAAATAAAAATAACAAAAAATAATAACGCTGAAAATTAAAAGCAACAAAAATAAATCGCCAATTCCAAATGAATTTTGATTTAAATGTTTATGTTTGTTCAGTCCAGTGGAATAAATTTGCTGCTTTGTTGGACTTGGACTTGGAGGTATCTATCTATCTATCTAGCTTTCCTTCATTCAGGGCTCTCCTTCTTCGATGAATTGAGTTAACAGCAAAAGGAGTAATTCTTAAATTAATTTCAAGCTATCATTCAATTATCAAATCAAACGCACCAACCCAATTCATTATTGCATTGAATTATCAAAAAAGCTCTCAGGGTTGTTAGTGGAACTCTGAGCCTCAACTCTGTTACCTTAATATCCTTTGACACATTTGGTATATGAGAAAGAGAGAACTTGTCCATTGATCTTCTAGTTCTTCACAGAAATGTAAGCCATATAGATAAAATACCAAGAATAAAAAATATAAATGCTCCAACAGATACTCCTATTAAAACCCATAATTTTAAACCCAAAAAAGAAGTATTCTTTGATAATTCCGCATTTAAACTTTCAGACGACATATCTGATCCTCCAAAGTCAAAGTTGTAGCAGGTGGTTGTGCTTAATATGCTAATAAATCAACACGTAGCCACCTTGCCTGCCAGAAACATGTCATGTAACTCTAAACATATCAAAATGGCTAACATATATCTGAATTTTTGAAGCTCCAACATGGGCCTGAAAGCTCTATAAAATATATAGCTACAAAAATGTATCAGAACCAAAGGGCTATCTTACCAATTCAATAATCAAATCTCAAGGGAACATAATGTAAAGAAAATCATTCATTTCAACTTGAATAAGTTAGATTCTTGGCTTATTATTTACCAATTTGAAATTAATTCAGCATAAAAGGGAAAAAAAAAAAAAAGACACACAGAGATAGATAAAAGAACGTCCAACACAACACTGAAATATCTGGTTGGTTTGTTTTTGTTTTTCCTTTGGATCTGGTTTTGTTTCTTTTGTTGCTTAGTTCACATCACTTGAGTCTTAATTTCTGAAGTGGTTTTTCCCCTCACAATGAAATAAATTGATTTTGCTTATAAAAAAAACACTGAAATAGTTTCATGTAGCAAAGATCAGTGCGCTAGAATCATAAAAGAAATAAACTAAAACACAATTGGTCTATAGTTCAGCAAAATGCGTTTAAAGTTAAATGAGAAAGCAAAAATAAACTCACAACACATAAATCCCTAAACAGCTGAAATAATGAGAAAAAGGAATAAGATATCAACTAGCATCAGTTATTTTTCAAAGCAAAGAAAAGAAATAAAAATCTAAAAGAAGGGAATGGGGAGCAAAAGAAAACGAAAAGAATTTACCTTTTGAAGCGATCTAAGTGTATAAGCTTAGCCTCCTTGATCTTCTTCCTTGAGAAAGCACACGAGAAAAGAAAGGGCTTCTCTTTTTTGAAACAAGTGAGATTCAATAAGCATATAGATAGGCCAATGTAGCAACAAAGGCCACCAAACATGAATTGGTTTCTCTTTAGAGGTGGCGGAAGGCTCCTGTTCTGCAGAGAAAAGTTGGTTTCTCTACGTACCGCCATTTGCACCAGCAGTTTGACTGTATTCAAGCTTGTCATTTAGCTATAACGCCATTAACAATGGAATTTTGTATTTTTTTTAAATAAAAAAAGCATCATAAAATGGGAATTATTTTTATGAATACCATAAAATGAGAAATTATTTTCTTTTTTACCATAAATTGGTAAATAACCCCATGTTCTTGTGAGTCAGCCTGGTCTAGGAGGCAAAAATGAGTTAACAGGCGGTCTTTCATTGTAAGGTTGAATGATGGCTGCCAATGGAGAAGAACCGCCAGTCTAATTGTGAAAGACAAATTGTACCAAAACCATAAAAGAAACCAATAGGTCAAAGTTGGCCCATTAATAATATTATCCCAATATTTTAACAAAAATAAACATTTAATTTTTTGGTTAAGGAAAATTTTTTACTAAAAATCAACTGAAAGTTATTTCAGAATTCAAAATCTAAAAACTCAACAAAACTAAATTAACCTTATAACCAAAAAGAATTAACCATTGATTAGTTGAAAAAATGGAAATGCTCAACCCCAAATTTAGGAGAAAGTGTTATATATATATATATATATATATATATATGATGATGATGATGATGATTAAACGGGGCTATAAGCCCAAGAACATAGATAAGAACAGCACTAACAAAATCTAGGGATGGTGGCTATATCTTTATTTTTATTAACCTTTTATTTTATTTTATTTTTTCATTTTTACTCGTGTATCTTTCACTTGAGATGGTAGCTGTATCATCAACTTATGAAAGCGAGGTACAAATGACCAAGACAGCATATAGATGCAACAGTGAGGAATATGGACAACACCAACAACTTGAAGTTTATAAGAAATAGTAAGTTAGAATTGGTGAAGGTCATTTGCCTGTGACTTATTAATAATAAAAAAAGCTTTACAAAAGAGCAGAAGTCACAGAGTGAGTCACCCTCTCCATCTCAAATGTGAGAAAAGATGAAGCAAGTGAGAGAGAGAGAATAACGAGTAAGAATGTAACTGGAAAAAGGAAACTTACAGCTTCTCCATCAAATTTGGTTGTCGTCATATTATTGTTGGGTCATTGTTATTTTCTAATTGTTGTTTGGTTTTTATCAGGTTGTTATCCTTATTTTATGCTTGTTTTAAGTTGTTTTTCTTTTAACTCTATTTTAAATTGTTTAATTTTTTAAATACTACAACTTTATGAGTGAATGAGTTAACTAAAATGTTTTTTTTTTTTTAATATAACAGCTCAGATGATCAATATTATAAAGTTGAGGTTATGGTTCGATCTTCTTTTTTTTTTATCCCTTTCAGTTGTTTAAAAAAAAATAATCAATTAAAATTTTTAAATTTGAAATATATAATATTTTACTAAAAAAATTCAATGAATTTATTTGTTTGGAACAATGGTTATTTTTTTTATTGATTATTGTTAGATTGTTGTTTTATTATTGAATTTTTGTTGAATTGTTTGAAAAATTTAATAATTACAACGTAATTTTTTTTATTTAAAGTTTTAAAAATAATTAATGATTTTCTTTTAATTAAAATTTTAATAAAAATTTAAAATAAATTTTGTTTTTATATTTTAAAATTTTAATTTATTTTAATTTAATATTTTTAAGTGGTTATATTTAAGTAAGTAATGACACTGGAATTATTCAAATTTAGTAATTATCATGTTGTTAATATAGTTTTCTTGTTGTTATTATATTATCCATATTTTCTCTTTGTTTTAAGTTTTTTTTAACTCTATTTTGATATATTTTTAGGGCAAGGCAGAAAGAAAAGTGCAGTGTATCTTAGATCAAGTGCAGTGTGTCTTACAAGAGGACCATAGTCATGTTATAACAAGATCATAGGCTAGCTTAGGCTTAATACGGCATCTTAGATAAAGCTGAGTATAGAATCACAACTTTTGTTGTTTCTTTCTCCTACAAGCAGTATATATGTATAGTTCATCATCCTTGCAAAATATATATATATATATATATTATAAGTACCATGAACTAAGGACAATTTTTCTTTTTTAAATTGATACAGTTAAAATTGAATTTTATATTTTAAAATACTTTTAAAAATGAATTATCATTTAACTAATATTAATAAAACATGTGTTATGGTTGGTACCCACCAGCAACCCCTTGCTACAGCCTCATTAGAGACCTTGTTGATCTCCAAGCTGATTCTTACGGTTGAATTCCTGTCAAAGCTGACAAATAAAACGCTCTGAATAAATTCGCTAAATCGTGGACTAAAGATACTTTTTTTTTTAAAGATTATCCACTATAATTTTTTTTTTCATTTGATATTTTTAAATTTCGATTAATTTCAAAATTGATTTGGATTGACTCAATGGGAAAGTAAAATTCTTTCAATATCTCTTTTCTCTATGCTAATAAAATATGTGAATAAAATATTATTTAGACTCATAATAGCTAGTATATAAAATATTAAATGTACACTTATATTATTAATATTAATATTAATATTATTATTATTATTAAATGTTGGGCTATAATAATACTAATAATAATAATATTGTTATTATTATAATAATAATATTATTAGTATTATCATTATCATTATCATCATCATCATCATCATCATCATCATCATTATTATTATTATTATTATTATTATTATTATTATTATTATTATTATTATTATTATTATCATTCTTTGGGTGGAATACTTGCAAATTATACCTACACTCTCATTCCAATATGGGTTCATTTCAAAAGCTTGTTTCCTCTTTGGAATGGCTCAAATCCAATGGCGGAGGCAGAAAAAAAAATTTAGGAGGGACAAAATTTTACTTAATTTAATATATTAAAAATGTTTCATTCAGAATCAACGCGCTAATAAAATTATATCTCAAATACAATAAAATAATTTAAATTAAAAAATATATATAATATAACAAAAAAACATTAAAGATAATCAAAATCAAAACAGATAATCAAAATTATTAGCAAAAAATAACATCAAATTTAGTTGTTTTCAATAAAAACTTTTATTTTGAGAAATTTGTCCATAATTATATTTATAATCAAAATTAAATAAAAAATAATTAATTATCACAACACAAAAAAGTATTATAAATTTAGTTTTTAGCATAATAACTAATAAGCAAATTAAAGGAAAAGATATACATTAAATTTGGATAGACCATATATGTACAATAAAAAAAATTAACAACATATATAATTGATAAATGGCTGAATGTTATACTAAAGTATTAACTTTATCAAATTGCTTAGTGCATATAACTAATGAGTAAATTAAAGAAAAAAATTTACAAAAAGAAATATGTGAGATGCGGGTGGCCGATTTGAAAGAAAAAAGAGAAAAGTAGAGATGATGTATGGAATGTTGGAGAAAATAAGTTAAAAAGTTAAATTTTAAATTAGTGAAAAGAAAAAAAGTAGAAAAAAATTATTATTTTTTGGACTTTTTAGAAGAATTATAATAATAAACTATAAGATTATTATTATATTCATTAAGGGTCTAAAAAAAATTATTTATTAAATTGTTTTGAGAATTTATATATTGAAAAATTTTAGCAGGGACAAATGGAAAAAACCTATACTATATTCAAAACTTTTTTATGGGCCAGTGGGGGCAAGTGCCCCCACTGCCCCCACCCTAAATCCGCCTATGCTCAAATCCATGGACCATAAGCTAGGTTATTGTTCACCCAATATGAAATTTTTTTTGTGGGTTCTGGCAATTCTACAATTGCCTATTGAATGATTAAAAAACCCGCATAAGTAACAAATCCCAAGCAATCTCTCGTACTGGAAAACTATCTAGTTCTCTTTATCTGTTCTTTTGTTCACGAATCCTTTCAGGAGAGGTTTAGTCAAGTCCAATGAGACTCAGATTTTCATAACAAATAAATTCATCTGCGTACAACAAATCCTAAGATTTGATCAAACTAGGAAACATATATTTTGCTGTATTGCGCATTGCCTTTTGTGATCTGGTTTCCTATATTTTGCTAGATTTGATCAATCTGGTTTTTGGTTAAATTATTGGTCTGATATTTGAATTCAGATTTTTTCAATGGAGAAATTAATTTCTTTTAGGGTTCAGCATGGATTCCATTTCTTCGTAACTATAAGACTCTCATGAATGGACTCTTTATTGATCATGTGAGAGATCCGAATTTGAACAAAATTTGGTGAATGGTACAACCAAACGATAAATAGAACAGTTCCATTACTATTATTATTATTATTATTATTATTATTATTATTATTATTATCAATGCTGACTAGTTTTCAGTGTCAATAGGCAATATATTAATTTTGATTTTATACAAATGAAATGAAGCAAGGGAAGGGGGGGCTTTTGCCAATTTGTGTCAAAAACTAAAAACTTTTACCGTCTTCTGATGGTTTTCAAAAATTGTACCAATTTTTGGTAAAAATAAAAACTAAAAATAAAAAAATTACAAAAAATTATACGCCAGTTTGACTTGTGGAACTGTTAGGTGACAAAAATTTTCTCCAAAAGTCCGCCGGTTTTAAATATGAAAAAAAAAAAAAAAAACATAAATGCCTCCTTTGCCACTTTAACTGGCCGAGGAAGCACAAAAAAATAAAAAATAAAAAATAAAAAAATAGAAATTTTTATAAAATGCCTCAAAAATGAATATCATTTTCACTAAAATACTCATTTTTTTCAAAATAATTATACATGTTTTTTTTTTCTTTTTTTGTGAGTGCCTTTCTCCCTTTGTCTTCTCCCACCTTTTCCTTCCTCATTCATTATCAGAATTGTCTTCTTTTTGTGTGACCTTTTTCTATGTCTTCTTCTTGCATTCCCTCTTCTTCTTTGTTGAAATCAACCAAGCCATGTTACTGCTGCTACTTCTTCTTCTTCTCTGATCGTCAAAGTTCTTGAACAATTTTTTTCCAACAAAGCCATACATACATAAAGCCAAATTATCTTTGATTTTTATTAAGCTTGTCTTTTTGCATTCTGAGTTTTGAATTGGGTCTGCCTGCAAGAGGGGAAAAGAGAAATGGGATTTTGTATTTTAGATTAGAATCAGAAAAATCAAATAAAGATTTAGAAGGATTGGAAGGTTGGTAGCAAGAGTAGCTCTTCAAAGAGATTATGTTGAGCTCGTTATTGTTAACAATCCCTTCATTCTTGTTGAGTACATGGTAATATTTATTCATAATTTTTCAGTTTTTAGATACGACATCAATGCGTGCTAGGTGTGATAAATTTAAGATGCCAAGGTTAATTTGTTCTTTAATTGCAAAAGTTGTAGTATTTGGTGGAATGTTAATGCCCCAAATCCTGACAACTTTGGATTCACGCATTTCAGTGGATAGAAGTAGAGCTAACAGAAGCAGAATCAAAGAGAATAGATGTAGAGAAGATCATTTATTGCTTCCAATAATTTCAGATTGAGTCATTGAAACAGTCTCAATCATGCCATGGGCAGTTGATGCTGGATTTGTGTTCAGATAAAAAAAAAATTGTTGGGTTGATGGTGTTAGGAAAATTCCCCAAATTAGATTAAAATCCTAAAAATCAATCTCATGTTAAATTAATAGAAACCATGAAATAATAGCAGAAGCATAATCGAATCCATGATTAATCCCCTTAGAGTCATGTAGTTGGCCTTCTAGGTTAGTACGTTTTCTAAGAGAATGCCTTTAGATTTTCTCTCTGTGTTTCTATTTAATGATGGCATTCAGAAAGAATAGGAAATTACAATATGTATGAACTAGGGACCATGACCACCTATATATAGATAACTTTCATGTTATCTTTTAGTATTTCTATTTTAGCCCATCATTAAAATAGAAATTACACACTAGTCTTTACACATTAAATGCCCCCACACCCTCTAGATACATTAAAGCCCAAATTATCCAAATCCAAATGATCATTTTTAAATGAGTTCACCTTATATGACAGCTTGCAATACATACTTATTTACATATAAGCCCAATGTTGGATTAAGGATCCAATAATCTCCCACTTGGGCTATATGTGTAACCTTATAATTATTTATTGCAAAAATAATTGTATGAGCTCAACTTTACTATCATTACCGAAATGTATCTATAACCAATCCTATCCATCAATCATACCAACATAGGATCAAAGCAGGCTTTGTTACATTTATCGTAACTCGACTTATCAATGGTCACATATGTCAATATAACTGAATGACATGGATCATGATGTGGATGTGTAGTATGGAAATTTCATGCAATGTGATATTAACATGCCTATTTCTAATTGGTCCACCTTAAACTTTAGTGAGATAAAACCATACTAAAATTGAAGTGTGAATAAACCAAAAATTTTATTTTTGCAAAAAATAACCGAATAACCAAAATCCTTAAACTGAAATAACTGAAAAATGTCTATATCAAGAGAATTTAAAATAACAAACTTCCACTAAAACTGAATATCCTCAAATAACATGACACCCATACAAGCAGTGTGCTCATGAAACACTTTAGGTGGCACTCCCTTAGTAAGTGGATCCGCAATCATGAAGTTTATCCCAATATGCTCTATAGACAACTGTCCACTCTAAACTCTTTCTTTAACAATAAGGAACTTGATGTCTATATGCTTTGACTTTGTCAAGCTCCTGTTGTTATTAGAATATAAAACTACTGACTTATTATCCCAAAATAACTTAAATGGCCTCTCAATACTGTTGACTATGCGTAGTTCCGTGATAAAATTTTGTAGCCATATTCCATGATTGGATGCCTCATAACATGCTATGAATTATGCTACCATAGTAAAAGAGGCAATAAGAGTCTGTTTAGCACTTTTCCAAGAGATAATACCTCTAACTAGTAGATATATATAGCTCGATGTAGATTTCATACTATTTTGTCATCTAGCAAAATTGTAGTATACCCAATGATCTTAAGCTAATCTGACCTCCAATATATGAGCATGCAGTCCTTTGTTCTCTATAAGTATCGCAAGACCTATTTGACTGCTTTCTAATGGTCTACTTCTGGATTTCTTAAATATTTGTCTAGTATCCCAGTGATGTATACAATATCTGGACATGTACAAACTTGAGCATACATTAGACTCCCTAATGCTAATGAATAAAGAATCTTTTGCATTTCCTTTTCCTTAAAATCATTCTCAGGGCACTCCTTGAGACTAAACTTATCTCCCTTAGCCATAGGGGTATCACCTGGTTTACAATCCTGCATGCTATAGCTTTTGAGAACCTTTTTAATATAGCCCTTTTATGATAATCCAAGAACACCTTGAGAGCGATCATAATGTATCTGGATGCCTAACACAAAAGAGGCATCACTAAGATCTTTCATCTTAAAGTTCTTAGTTAAAAAGTTATTGGTTTCGTGCAATAAGTGTATATCATTACTAGCAAATAAATTTCATCCACATATAAAACTAGAAAAATATATTTGCTCCCACTGAACCTATGGTATATAAAATCATCAACCAAATTCAGCTCAAATCCAAATGAGATGATCACTTGACAAAACTTGAAATACCATTGTTGAGATGCTTGCTTGAGTCCATAGATGGATTTCTTAAGTTTTCAAACCATATTCTTTAGGTCTTTAGACTCAAAGTTTTACTGGTTGCACCATGTAAATCATTTCATCAATATTTCCATTAAGAAATGTTATCTTCACATCCATTTGATGTAGCTTAAGATCAAAATATGCCACTAATGCCATTATAATCCTAAAATAGCCTTTCAAAGAAACTTAAAAGAAAGTCTCTTTACAATCAATGCCTTCTTTCTGTGTAAAGCACTTTGTAACAAAATATGCCTTGTACCTCTCTACATTGCCTTTTGAATCCCTTTTGGTTTTAAATATCCATTTGCAACCAATGGGTTTTTCACCTTCTGGCAATGGAATAAGATCCTATATGTTATTGTCTTTCATGGACTTTATCTCCTCATTCATGGCATCAATCCACTTTTGAGAATTAGAACTTTCCATGGCTTAACAGAAGTTGATTGGATCATCTTCCATTACTCCAATATTAGCCTCATATTTTTGAAGAAATA
This sequence comes from Mallotus nudiflorus, assembly GCA_947683625.1. Classification (NCBI taxonomy): domain Eukaryota; kingdom Viridiplantae; phylum Streptophyta; class Magnoliopsida; order Malpighiales; family Euphorbiaceae; genus Mallotus; species Mallotus nudiflorus. Next base: position 748,105 of record CANTUR010000054.1, on the reverse strand, counting down.
CAATATAGTTATCTGGTATTTCATTTCTTCTTTCTCTAGTGGATCTCCTTAATGGTATAGGTTCTTAAGGTGGTAAAGTTTGTTCTTTTAGAATAATTTCTTGAATGGGAGGTTCTCCAATACTATCTTGGTGTGGTATTTCTTGAACAAAGTCAGGAATAAAATCATAATCAATGCCAATAGCACCTAAAGGAATATTAATATATTCCTCTTTAAAGACAAAGTCTCTAACTTTATCCCTTCCCCCCCCCCCCCCCCGGGACGCAACATCCTCAACGAACCGACCATTTCCTTATTCAAAAATTGACGTAGTTGTGGGACTATGAAACTTATACCTTTTGGATCTTTTAGAGTATCCAATAAAATAACAACTAATCGTCCTTAAGCCTAATTTCTTTTCATTAGGCCTATAAGGCTTTGCCTTATCTGGACATCCTCAAACATGAATGTGCTTTAAACTATGCTTTTTGCCAATATAAAGTTCGTAAGGGGTTTTGGCAGTTGCTTTTATTGGAACACTATTAAGGATATATGCTGCAACCTTAAATGTTTCTCCCCAAAGTGATTTTGGTAAAGTAGAATAAGAAATCATACTCCTCACCATGTCTTTAAATGTCCTACTTCATCTTTCAGCAACACCATTCATAGCTAGCGAACCCGACATAGTATATTATAGGACGATAGCACATTCCTCTAGGAATTTAGCAAATGGTCCTCGACATTGTTCATTTCAACCATTATATCTACCATAGAATTCACTACCACTTTCAAATTTGACACTTTTAATCCTTTTGCTAAGTTGATTTTCAATCTCAACTTTATAGTTTTTGAACACATTTAGCGACTGTGACTTTTCATTAATGAGATATATGTAGCCATATCTAGAAAAATCGTCTATGAATGTTATAAAATATTATTGATCATTCCAAGCAGCGATAGGAAATGGCCCATAAATATTTGTATGTATAAGTTTTAAGACGTTTGAAGTCCTATTGGCTTCAAATCACCTTTTATTGGTTTGTTTTCCCTTAATACAGTTAACACGTAATTCAAAATTTTTAAAGTCCAAGGGTTGAGAATTTCATTTGACACAAGTCTCTATATTCTTCGTTTGGAGATATGACCTAATCTTTTGTGCCATAATGCAGTCAAATTCTCATAAATTAATTTTCTCTTTACACCTCATGTGCTAGCTTGTAGGGTTTCATTAAATGAGGCATTGGTATCAAGTGAATAAAGATTATCATAACTTGACAAAGAACCAGAACCAACCAAATTTGAATCATGAAACAACTTGAATTTTCCATTCCCAAATAAATAAGAATAACCTGAGTTGTCTAAAGTGGAAATGGAAATAAAATTCCGTCTAAAAGACGATATAATAAATGTCTCATCAAAATCTACATAAGATTTGGTTTTTAACAATAATCTAAATTTTCCTATTGCCTTAACTGTAACCTTCTTGCCATCACCTACATAGATGTATCTTTCAACATCATTTGGCTTTCGGTAACTTAGCCAACCCTGTGAAGACACATTGATGTGAGTTGTTGCTATTATAACCTGAAATTTTTATAAATTATTAAATTAAAATTCTAGGATTTATAGTGTTAATAATTATTTTATTATTATTATTTATGATATTTGATTATTCGTGAAATTAAATTTAAAGTTTTTACATTGAATATTATTTTAATAATAATATTGTTATTTAGGGATTAATTAGTATTAATTAATATTTGATCATTAGTATTTATGTAACTTTATTAAATTTAAATTAATTGTTGAGTGTATATATATATATATATTTGGTGGGTGAGAATAATTGAGAGTAAGTATTTTAATTTTAAATTATTATACTTTTGTCCTTTTTTTAAAAAAAAAAAGTGGACAGATCATTTTTTTGGGTTATTATTATTATTCTTCTTTTTTTTCTTCTTCTTCTTTCTTATTCTTCTTTCTTTCCTTTATTTTTTTTCTTTCCACCATAGCCAACCTTGCACTCACACTGACCACCACCACCACCACCCTCACATTGTCATTGAAGCCATCTCACCATTAGCTCATCATCACCGATCGCCACCTCCTCTCTTCCTTTATTGGTTTCTTCTTTCTCGTCGGATTGCTTGGGAGCTTGCTGGTGAAGATTTTGATCGTCTCAGGCTGAGTTTGATTGCTCGATCTCTTCCTCTTCTCTTAGGCTACATTTCTCCTAAGGTAATTCATCCAATAATCACTGATTTCCACTTTGATTTTAAGGAATTTGTTCTAAGTTTCAGTTTTCAATTTTTATTAATTGAGTTTAAATTCGGTTAGTTTATGTTAAATTGACTTAAGATTATTGAAATTGATGTTATAAGCTTTTCAAATATGTATTTTGATTTAATTTTGGAGATGATTTTTGAAATAGCATTATTCCAGTGCTCGGGTTATTGTTTTGATATAGTCTCAAGACCGAAACATATTTTATATTTTTAATAAATCTTACTAATTATTTTGAGCAAGTTTTGTGAGGAAGTTTGTTGAAATTTTATATTGAATTTTTATTATAAATTTTTGAATGTTTATGCCAAAATTAAATTTTTGAAAAAATAATTATAAATTAGTAATTTTTATTAATTTAAGTAAATTATTGATAATTATGATGTTTTAGGCAGATTTTGAGTAAATATAATGTTAAAATAATTTTATAATTTATTTCCTATTTTTAACTAATTTATATTATTTTTTGGAAATAATAAGAATAATAAATTTATTTATTATTTTTAAGCTGAAATAAATTATTTTTTAATTTTGTGATATATTTAAGTAATTTAAATTGTTATTTGCAATCAATGTTATTTAATTGTAAAATTTGAATTAAGTATGTTTATTGACAAAAATTTAAATATAAGCTAGAATTTTACTATTTATTGGAAAATAAATATGCTTTATATTTCGTTATGAAAATAAATTAATTTGTGGTATTTAAATGAGAATTTATGATTTTTGGTGATTTTAAAGAAAATTATATGATTTTATTATTTATGTGAATTGTAGTTCTTGGTTGAGCATTTAGTGCAGTTCAAGGGCCAAACTTGAAACTAGGTGATTTTGTGAATATTCGAAGTGTATTTTCATGCAAGAACAACTCTACTTTTACTAGAGAGATATCCATTTTATAAAGAAGACTCAGACGAATTTTCGGTTGATTTCTCATAAAACGTGACATCGGCTTGTGTTGAATTTCTAGTTTTAGTTTACTTTGTGTCTTTGGTCGAGTCAATTTCGTCAATTCTATAGTTTCCATAATTCTTAGAATTTTCATGAATTTATTCTTTTTATTTTATGAGCATATTTTAAATAAATATTATTTATTTTAGAGAACTTCGGGATTCGAGCTATAGCACTAAGGCAGCAGAGAATGCGTTGCCCAACATGCTTAACTTGTGAGTTAATTTTATGAAATGTATATTGTGCGTGTTTTCATTATATTTCAAGTAAATATAAAATAATAAAGAAATGATTATATAATTGATTTATGAATATACTTATATATATTGACATATGCATGGTCATTTCTTCTATATTTGCGAGTAGTAATTGAAAGCATGCTTGAAGAAAATTTATTTCTTTATGTTTTATTTAATTATTATTTAATCATTTAGTTATTCATTATTTAATGATTTATTTATTTAATTATTTATAATTTAAATTGATTTGGAGATAATGGTAGAACGTGCTACCTAGTAGATGTTACTAGGACCACATGCACATAGGTAAAATCTCAATATACGTTTAAATTGTGGAATAGGCTTGGTGGAGCTTGTGCTCTCAGGCAAGAGTAAATTATTAGAACTTGGTGGAGCTAGTGCTCTCAGGCTGGAAAAAGGGATGTAACTCGGTTGAGCTTGCTCTTGAGACATCAATATGGAATAAGTGAAATGATTGTGGTAGTAACTTGGTTGAGCTTGCTCTCAAGATGGCAGTCACTTGGATTAAAGAGAGCTAAAAGACTATTAGATTAATGGTTTAGGTGTTCTATAAGATTTCCGTCAAAATAATTATTTTATATATTTTCTTATAGGAATTTTATATTAAATTGATTTAAAAGTTATAAATAGATTTTATTTATATATTTTCGTAAAAAGTAAATGATTTTAATGATTATAAATATTTTATTTACTCTTATTTTAAAAGAGGTTTTAACAAATGGTTTTATAAATCAACATGCATTTTATAGAATTTATTCACTTAGTGAGGTCTGATTCCCCTCAACTTTTTTTTTTCTCAGGACCTTATAGTCAGCTTTCTAATATTCCCTATTTGTACTGGATTTGTCCTTTACCAGCTACACTATGTATGTTGGATCAATATATGTATTATATAAGTAAATTCTAGATATCGCAGTAGTTATCTATAAAACTTGTGTTATTTATATTATGAATTGAAATGTTGTTGTATTTGAAGAATATTATTATATGTATTTGATATTCTGCATTTATTATCAGTTTATTGTTAAGTATATTGTTTTTATTTCGCAAAAAAAAAATTCAAGACTTACTATGAGTTTTAAGTACTTTATGTATTTCCATTCCCTAGTGTCGGTCACATACCTTTCGGTTCGGATTATGACAGTTGCACCAGAATCTAGCCACCAAGTGTGTCTAGGCATCAAAGTTAAATTAACCTCAAAACAAACCAAATTAAGAAACATGTTTTTACAGTACTTCCTTTTATGCTTTTTGGCTCCACAGAAGAAACAACTATTACATTTTTCTTCATTAGGTTTCTTTTCCTCTTTCTTTTGAGGCGTTGTATATGAAGCTTCTTTAGCCTTTATCCTTCTGGACATTATGCCCATAAAAGTTTCTAGAATGACCTTGATGATTGTCATGACTTCAATAACAATTAAGAAGTTTCCTTACCATGACTTGAAGTCAGTGCGATTTAGCATAGAAATACAATTGATATTGACAGTAATATTAGCAAGAGTATTCATAACTGAACAGATAACAACAAACAACCAAAAAAAACTCACATAAGTTCCAAAAAAAAATCAATAATAAATTCAAATAAAGGTAAATCTCATCTCAAGATATTGAGCACTCCATTAATATTTTGTCTTTGGACAATAATATTAACTTGTAAGTGATATCTTGGTGTAGTAATCAAACACTAACAATAAGAACATATCAAACAAAAAATCTTCCTTTGGGCTGATTTATTATTCATATGTAAAATCAAATAATCATTACATGTTTATTACCGCAAATACACATACAATTATGTTAAATACTGACTTTTTTTTGGACCAATCAATATTCACATAAGTTATATGCACACAACCTTTTATATTTTAAAATAAATTAATCTCAACAAGAGAGTTCACTTTGGTGAGATGCTGTCTCAATTAATTTATCTTACAATATATATATATATATATATATATATATATATATATATATAACCATACCGATATTTGAATATAAAATTATATTCAAAATTCCTTAATTGCAATACTGCAATTTTTTGTTTGGAATAAATAAATCCAAAATCATAAATACAACAACAGATTTTGCAGGCCGAACAAAAATCAAAATCATATATATACAAAAACAGATTTTGCAGGCCGAACGAAAAAGCAAAATTATATATATATAATCTCACAAGCCATAAAAAATGATGTATTAATAAATACCCACTGATTTGCAAATTAAAAAAAAATTGGGTTATGTATTTTATTAACAAACAGGTACATGTTTAACCAAATATTCACTTAAGTTGTATGCAAAAGCATTACTGTGTGCACACAAACCATTAATTGCAAAATTGGTTGGCCTAACAAAACCCAAAATCAACATATATATGTGTACACAGTGCCGAAAACAAAAAGGATGACAAAATATACAGTGCATTATCATATGCGTATATGGCAATTATACACATGGCATCTGTTTGTATATCATATGCATACAATATTACAAAAGAAAGGTAAAAAAGAAAAGTAAATTGATTGGGCCAAAGTCATGATATGTGCCAATAAACCACAGCTTAAACATATGCAGTATACAAATGTACACCAAGACATAAAGCCGGAAAAGTTAAACCATAGCCACACCTCAGCAAACAACATTAAATTGCAAATGGCACCAATTATATAAACATATAGGGTTTGTTTAACGGTTAATATTTGGAAGATGTTTCATTTTAATATTAAAATTTTAATTTTTTTCTTTTCAGTCCCAATAATTATATTTTTATTTCAAATTAAAATATCTCGAATATATTATATCAAATTTAATATATGTAGTAGTCGGAATAAATATATTTTTAGTATATTTATCTTGTAAATATCTTATTAAACAATTTAATTATTTTGTTAGTCCTTATAAAACAAAATTTGATTATGGACCCCATAAAATAAAAATTTAGTAAAATTTATTTTATGGAGCCCATAAGGTGATTATGCTACTTAATAGAATGCTTATATGGAAAATATATTAAAAATATATTTATTTTAACTGTCATGTATGATAAATTTAATTGGATATGTTCGAGATAATTTAACTTAAAACAAAAATAGAATTTTTGGAACTAAAAAGAAAAAAATTAAAAATTTAGTGTCAAAGTGAAATATAACTCAAATTTATGGTATTAATAGTGGACTAAACTCAAACATATATAAGCGAGAGAGAGAGACATATATATATATAGTGGATCAAATGACAAAATAGTTCAAATTTCTTCAATTAAATCTTTTCAAGAACTGTCCCATAAACTGGAAATCCATACGTATATATACATGAATAATAAAACAAAAAATTCATGTATATACATATAAATTCAATAAACCTTTTACACAATTTCACTGAACCAAAATTAATATTTAATTCAATAAAATTATGTATATCCAAAAAACAAATTCATCAAACTTACAATAACATATTCCTAATGATTCAACATGAGTGGCTTTGATACCACTTGTAGGAAAAATTCTCCAAATTAGATTAAAACCCTATAACTCAATCTTATGTTAAATCAATAGAAACCATAACATAATAGTAGAAGCGTACCTAAATCTATGTTTAATCCCCTTAGAGTCATGCGGCTGACCTTTTAGGTCAGTACGCTATCTAAAAAAATACCTTTAGGTTTTCTCTTTGTGTTTCTCTCTAATGATAAGATTCAGAAAGAGCAGAAAATTATAATATGTATGACCTAAGGACCATAACCACCAATATATAGATAACTTTCCTATTATTTTTTGATATTTCTATTTCAGCCTATCATTGAAATAAAAATTATCCATTAGTTTCTACATGTTATAGGCCCCACACCCTTTAGGTACATTAAAGTCCGAATTATTTAAATCCGAAAAATTATTTTTAAATAGGCTTACCTTATATGACAGTCTATAATATATAATTATTCACATATAAGCTCAATATTAGATTAAGGATCCAAAAGATGGATCAAATTCTAGTGGTATATTGTAACATTGGTTATTGTTTAGAATGTAGGATTATTATTTGCTTGGCAATGTAGTCTGGTTGACATGCAGCCAGATAAGTTGTGGGCGTTGGGTCATTGTTTTCCTACTTGTTAGAGGATGGTTTTGGTCGTTGGTGCTGAATTATCACTTCTAAGGGAAGTGATTATTTCACTCAGTTCAGATGATCTAACTTTTTTTTTTCTCCTTTTAATTGTAGAGATACATGGATTCAGAAATACGGGCTATTATGTAACAATACATGCCATTGGACAATCAAGGAGAGATCCCTGTCCACAATGCTCCCCGTGGCGGCGACATCTGAAGGTGAAGGAAGAAGAATACAAAGATCATATTTTTAAATTCAGATGTGTTTTATCAGCATTTGAATTAGTTGCTATAAGGTGGGACCGAATGTTTGTCTGGCGTTTTCTCGAGCATTCGACTCACACTTACGTATAATTTAACTACTAAGTTATATATGAGTGGTGCACATAATTCAAGAACCACTGTAAATTTTCTATTGATTGTAGAATCATAAAGTTTCAGGACTTGGGATGTCTTTTTATTCTTTTTCATTTGTAGTGCTCTGTTATTAATGTTTTATTTTTATTTTTTACTGCTTTCATAATTCGAACACATGTTTTCCTTTAAACTATGTGATGTGCAATTTATCAGTTTTTGTGGAATAGTATTATGATAAGATATTTTAAATTATAAAAATATATTTCGAGATATACAGTATTAATAAAATTTTAAATTTTATTTATATATTATTATTATTTGTGAATATTATTTATATATGTTATTTTAAATATTTTATTTACATAATTTATATATTTTTAGAAGTTTATTATTTAAAAATTAGGGTTAATATTATTAATGTCATTTTTAATAGTGTTATTGTTAATATTATTATTTTAAGAACATTATTATTATTTTTGTTGTTTGATAATAATAATAATAATATTATTATTATTATTATTATTATTATTATTATTATTTGTTAATTTCATATTATGTATTGTAAGTGTATGTGTGTGTATGACTATATATATATATATATATATATATATATATATATATATATATATATATATATAAACAAAAACGTAGAACCACCATCTCCCTACCCCACACAGTCCCATTCTTTAACTGTCATTGTGCCTCTCCTTTCCCCACTACCGGACTACCTCTCACCGCCACCGCCACCCGCCATCTTCTTCCTCCCTCTTCCCTCTCCCTCCCCAATGTCGTCCAATCGCTAGAAGCTCACCGGATCGCCTGGAGTTGCAACAACAATAGGGTAAGTTTCTCACCGTCGCTCCCTCCTTCAGCCACCATAGCACGCCATTCTGGTGCTATTCGTGTTACGACCCAAAACAGGGACCATGACCGGCGCTAGGGAACGGGAATTCTTTCGAATCCGGAATCCGTAGCAAGCCTAAAAATAAAATAAAACATACAATAATAATAATAACCACACTTAATGCAACGGAAATAAAATCATAATTATCAAAATAAAAATCCATATCTCATATATAGATAAATCCTTTGATACAAGTTTCAATTCAAATTCTTAAAATACATAACTCACACAAATATAATACATAAAACCCATAATTTATCTACAACTACTGCAGTGTCTAGATTATAAAATAAAACTCAGGTGAGCAGTTTACATAAAGAAGCCGGGGCAGAAGAAATCCGGCGTACAGGCCTACTACTGAGGTCTGAAGATGATGACTCTCCTGAAAAATAGTCAACGGAGGGAAGTCAGACCTTACTGAGTGAATTACTATAATATATATACATGCATACTAAATGACAATGCACAGTCAACAGTATATATAATTATATATACAGGCAAATACACACGGATGTAATAAAATCATTTTTTATATATTTTATCTGAAAACCACTGGTTATGAAGGATCAAATAGAACCCTAGAATATCGCAACCTCAAATGTTGGCACGACCGTGTTTTGCATCATATGGTCGTGCATGATCAATGCACACCTGTGTTCCTTTCTCTGACTTTTCTTGATCTTTGACTTTTCTTCACACATTTAATTTCTATAAATAAAATAAAAACTCAGTGAGAAGATTACAAAAATTAGATAGAAAATATAAAACTCCTACTTTATTTAATTAATGAAAGATTATGTCTATATTTTATTTAAATGTACTAATATTTTCAAAATGCTAAATCTATGAATTATTATGCAAAAAATGAAAAATTATGCACCTAAAGTGAGATATTATTAAATTAAAATGAGTCTAATTTTTAATTTGAAAATTCAATTATCACTATGCCAAGCCCCTCAACTTTCATGACCTCTTAACTTAGCCTTTATTTCCTGAAGCCTCTTCAGCTTTAAACAAACCTTTAGAATTTCAGGGATTTAGAAAATAAAAATCCTATGAAACTACCTCCCAAAACCAACCTACAAAGAATATTAAAAAAGGGAAAGAAAATCTAGATTCCTCAACCAGAAATGCCTAACAATCCACCTATAGAAAAAATGCAGTTTTTCTCCTCTTCAACTGAATCAATTGAAGCAGATAAACCTTTGTAAATGATGATGAATATAATTTCTTTATTTTTGGATAAATGTGTTATTAATATAATTCCTAGCTTTAAAATTGATTCTATTACAAAAGAGAATTCAACGGTTGATTCGTTTGAAAGTGATTCTAGCTCCTATGAGTCTGACTATGAAATTCCTTTTCAGTTGATAGCTAATACTGAAACCTTAATGTAATAACCCTAGTTTTTAAATTATTTTATTATATAGTGGGATATGCAGTGTTAATAAAAATTTAGAATTTTCATTTATTTATTTTCATTATTTGTGATTATTAATTGACATTTTATGCTAAAGTATATATTTTATGTAAATATGTGTTTTAGAAGTTAATATATTTATATTAGGGTTTATATCATTATTGTTACTTTAAAAGGTATTATTTTAGTGATATTATTTTAAGTACTATATTATTTGATTGATTTACTTAATTTTTAGTATTACTATTATTATTTAATTATTTTGTAAATATGATTTATTTTATATATTTGGTCTCTCTCTCTCTCTATTTGTATATATATATATATATATATATATATATATATATACACACACACACACACATTCATATATACATACAACATAACACCAAAATGTGAACAACTTACAGAAAACCATCCTCCTCGTGCACTACAACTTGTACCCCTACTGTCGGTGTGCCTCTCGCCGCTCCAACGTCAGACCACCTCCTTCCTGCCTCATCGCCGCCTTCTCCTTCCTTCTCTCCGGTCACCGGCAACTACTGAATGACCGAAACAACAACAGTGACAGAAGGCATTTTCCGATCGCTTCTCCCTCCTCTAGCTATCTTTTTGAGCAATTCTGGTGCTATTCAACTCCTAGAGCTCCAAGGAGGTCAATCCTAAGCTTGGTTTGAGCTCTCAGTGGTCCATTTGTGAGTTTTGATGATTTTTAGTTTTTGAACATTTGGGTTTTCCAATTTTTTTTAGGTTGATGTTGAATGATTTACACAATCCACCTTAAGAAAAATTGTTCCTAGTAGCTTGATCTTCATGGAAATATTTTTGTTTTAATTTTTGGAATTTATTTTAATTTTTGAATATTTTATTATTATTTAACTAATTTTCATAAGTTAATTTATTTAATTATAAAATTTATTGATTTAGTGTTTTTATGAGTTATTATTAATTTTAATGTTGAGAAATTAATTTTTTGTGATTATTATATAATTTTTTAGTAATATTTATAGTTTATGTAAATATTGGATTATTGGGTTAAATTAGTATTTTTGTTGAAATTATTATTTAATAATGTATTTTAGTTAATATTAGTATTATGTATGTTGGTAAAATAATTTTAATGATTTTGTATGATTTTTATAGAATTTTTGGGAAATATTAGTTACAATATGTATATTTTGAATTATTAGGGTAATTGTGTAATTTTGTGATAATTATAGTTAAATATTATATTTTAGTTGGTTTTATAATTATTTAAGGTAATAAAATGATTTTTATACATTATTTACTATGTTTAACTAATTAATACTAATTTTCAAAAATTATTTTCAAATAATATATTATATATTATTTTGGTAATAAAATGGGTTTTCATAAATTTTTGTTATATATTTGGGTTAATTAAGTTATTTGGATTTATAAAATAAATTATTATTATTATTATTGTTTGTGTAATTATTGGAAAATTGGATTTTTAATAATATTATATTATTATTTTCAAATTTTTATTTAATTATTATGAAAAACGTATTTTTGGTGTTTTAATATTTAAATAAATTATATTTTGATATTTGAAGGATAATTGTGGAATTTATTGATTTTTAATATATTTATTATTTTATTTATATTTACGGTGGATTTGTGAACCTCAGTTAGGAAATTGTGTAGTTCGGGGTCCCAACCGAGGGTTTTTGAATTCCGATTTTAGAAGTGTGTTTTCTTGCAGGATCAACTCTACTTTTTAGTTGAGAGATGTCCATTTTATAGAGGAGGTTCTATCGATTTTTCAATAGAATTATCGTAAAACGTGACATCAGGTTGATCCTGAAATTATGTGTCTGTATATGTTCTGTATTCTTAGATTAAGTCTCTCAGAAGCTTAAGTTAGATTTATTCTAATTTTTGTTATTATTTTATTTATTTAGTTGTGCCGAGACCGAGGCCTAGTGGACTGAGCCCATCGAACCAATCTCGAGGAGTGCAAACTTGTGAGTTGTTATTTTATATACACATCGCACTTAGGTTGCATGTTTTAGAATATATATGTTTTGAAATTGTATATATTCATAAATTGTTTTATTGAATGTTTAATATACTTTAGATATATTTTTAATATATTTTAGGTATATTTCTAAATAAATGCATGTTATATTATTGATTTATACTTAAATTGTTTTTAAGTATATTATTGGTTTATTTTTGGTATATTTCATGTTTGATTTGAATTTATTTGACATATATATACTTGAAATATACTTAGTTTTTTTAGGTATGTTTCTGGAATATATATGGTTTATTTTGTTATTATGAATGACATTATGCATTATTTATTTTCTCATATGTATGTTTTATTTTAAATGAAGGATATCGATAGAACATGCTACCTAGTGGGCAGCACTAGGACCGTGTATGTACCGGTGCGATAGATTTAGGGTTAAGTGAGAATCATTTGTGGTATTATGATTTAATTGAGATTGATTGATTGATTTGATATGTGATATGATTGATAGTATGGTTGTTGGAGATCGGTTGACCTAGTGTTTTAAGGCCAATCACATTAACAGTTAAACTGTTGGAGCTCGATTTACTTAGTGTCTCAAGGCTAGTCTACTGTCCATATGGAATAAGTGAATTTATTTAGAATTAAGTGAGCCTGTATGGCTAGAGTGATGTTATTGTTGATTGAGGTTGTGTTTAAATAGGGTTATATTTGATCCTTCATAAATTTATGTTTTTCAGTATTACTATATAAGTGATTTTCAACATCTATGTGAAATGTTTGTATATATATATTTATTATATATGAATGTTTTATTGCATTTGACATTATGCAATGTATGTATATATATTATAACAATTCACTCGATGAGGTCTGACTCCCCTCAGTTGATATTTTTACAGGAGAGTCTTCTTCTTTAGACCTCAGTAGTAGACCCATCCACCGGATTTCTTCAACCCCGACTTGTTTATGTAAATTATCTACTTGACTTTATTTGTACTCTAGAAAACTACAGTAGTGAGTTGTATTTTGTATTTACTGTATATGGTTCTAATTCAGAGGCCTTTCTTTGAATATTGTATTAATATATTTTATTTTATGATATGATGGAGATATTTTTATTATATTGATTTAAGTTTTATTTTGGTGCATTTTTTATTTTAATTATTGCATGCTTTTATTTTAAGGCTTGCTAGGGGTTTCAGATTCGAAAGAATTCCCATTCCCTAGCGTCGATTTAGGTTATGACACTTAAGGACTATAAATCCTCATGTTGAAGTAGTAGGAGATCCTACAAAAAAATGAGTGATTATGAAACACAACCTCAAGCTCAACCTTAACCTCAATAGCAAGACTTACATAAGTCTACTGCTAGTGGAATCTACTTTACTTTGGATGATATTCCTCCTACTCAATACAAGAATAGATTCTTAGAGTTGAGAGCTTGGATTAACAGTCAAATGCTTCTTGTTAGAGCTGAGATGAGGAATGTAATTGAACCTTTTTGGCAAAGATAGTAGGAAAATTGGCAAATTAGTTTGTTTTACTCAATATGTATGCTAAAACACAGCTGGTAAATGCTATATCAACTGAAGAATTTCTAGGACTCTGGCATTATAAGTTTCTAGGAAAGTAGGATGATGATCTTGAAGTTGCTAGGAAAGAATTCTATTAGATGAAGTGTTGTTCTTTGAAAAAGAAAGATTTAGATTGGCATTTTCAAAATATATCCACAAAGTTTTATCTTTTGGGTGGAATAACCAATCCAGAATTAAAGCAATCATTTATAGCCTCTGTTCCAGAGATTCTTACCATTAGGATGTTTTTAATTTTTCAATAATCAAACTAGAAAGTTAGAGATGTCCCTTTAGGCCATTTGTACCAAATAATGATTTAAGCCCATAAATAGTTATGTGAACAAAGAAAAGTGATCAAGATGTATTTGGGCAACAAAAAGAATCCTGTAAGGAAGTTATTATATGATAGAACAGACCTGCATATCAAATGCAAAGATGCAGAAAAGTGTATCTGTCTAAGGAAAAGGAAGTGCCATTTCTTCAAACTAAAAGGAAAAAGAAATAAAGGGAAGCCTAAGAAATGGAAGTATTACAAGAGAAGATTTTATGGAAAACATAAGATGGACAAATGTTATATTTATGGAAAAAAAAGGACATTTTGCAAGGAATTGTCCTTCAAAATAAAAAAAGGTAGAAAAGATGATTCAATAAATCTAGTAAATTACAATAGTTAATCTTGATGATGCAAACGTAGAGTCTCTCTTTTCAAAAGAAGAAAGTCCTTCACCAGAATGCACTTTTATTATTTGTCATGAACTAGACTCAGAATTTTCAAATTTCAAAGAAGAAGCACTGCAATATAATGATCAATTTCTAGTTAATGATATGATTGCCTTGACTCATGAAAACCATCCTATTCCATTATTCCCCATTCAAATTTACATGACCAATTATTCCAAGCCTATAAAACTTATAGCCTTGATTGATACTAGAGCCAGGATAACCATCCTTAATCCAGCAGCTCTTTCTAAAAAACATTGGAAAAACCTTTCTGAATATTTTCATGCAGCTAATGGAGAAATTTTAAAGATTACCTTAAAAACTATACAACCTGTTAAAATTCAATTCTTTCCAGGATGTTATGTTTGGACTCATGTTCTTAGTTCACTTTTACCTAGCAAGGATATAGTTCTTAGATTTGATGTCTATTGAAAAATGAAAGATCTGAGAATTTTTCCAAATGGACTCACCGTTAAGAAATATTTTAGGAACTTTACCACACATCCCTCTATCCTTTTTATGGATAAAACCATTGCTACCCTTGACCTTCAATCCATTGATGAGTTTCTGATAAAAAAAAATGCAGTGCATAATCTTACACAAAGTTTGCAAAGAAATGTTCTTTTCCTTTATGCAAAAATCTAGATTTCTACATTTCTTTGCCTTCAAGAAAAATAAAGATGTGAATCCTATAAAGGCCACTCATCCAGGAATGACTCCTATAGACCTAAAAATTACAATTGAAGAATGTAAACAATTAGAAGAACAAGGTCTGATTACACTAACCAAATCAGAATGGGTATGTCAAGCCTTTTATATGCATAAATTATAAGAACAAATTTGAGGAAAAAAGAGATTGGTTATTGATTATCAACCCTTTAATTTCTTTTTAAGGGATGATAAATTTCCTTTGCCAAAAATCTCTTCATTATTCACCTTTTTGGCGGGAGCAAATTTTTTTTCAAAATTTGACTTAAAGGTGGGATTATGGCAACTTGAAATAAAAGAAGAAGACAAATATAAAACCGTGTTTTGCATTCAAAACCATCATTATCATTAGAACATATTACCATTAAATTTGAAAGTAGCCCCTTCTCTATTTTAAAAGGTGACAATCAAAATATATGAGCCTCTCCGATATAGTGCTCTACTTTACATTGATGACATTCTCCTTTTCTTACTAACCATTAAAGCATATGAGAAATTACTTAAATATTTTTCTAATCTTACAATCAAATATGGAGTAATGTTGTCACCCACGAAAATGCACATAGGTAAAGAAAAAATTGAATTGTTGGGAATGCAGTTCAAAAAAGGAAAGTATTACCCGGTCCTTATGTTGTAAAAGAATTACAAAAGTTTCTTGAAGAGAACTTATCTACTAAAAAAATTAGAAAATTTCTTAGGACACTTAATTATCTTAAGGATTTTATTCCTCACTTGACAAAGAAGACAACTCCCTTACATGCCCTTTTAAAGAAAAATCCTCCACCATTGTCAACAATCCAAACTGAAGCCATTATTCGATTATAAGTTGATACGAAGCAACTTCCAGACTTCCATATTCCATTAGAAGGAAAAAGAATTCTCCAAACAGAAACCAATGATCAATTTTGGGGAGCAATTCTCCTTGAAGAAGATAATTAGAAAAAGTGAAGAATTTATGCTCATGCTAGCGAAAAGTTCATAAATAGAGAATGCCATCACCACTCAACCTTTAAGGAAGTCCTAGCAGTCAAATATGGAATAAAGAAATTTGAATTCCATTTAGTGGGACATCATTTTAAAGTAATCATGAATTGTTCATCTTTTCTAAAAATGCTCAAGTTCAAAGGTTAAACTCTCCCTTATCCTCAACTTTCGAGATGGAAAGAATGGTTCAGTAAATATAAATTTGAAGTTAAATATATCAAACGAGAAGACAACTTTATCCCTGATCTCTTGAGTGGACCATTAAGCTCTTGCAACAAACCCTTTCAATTAAAGGTTTTGCCTTTAATCTATATGTTTAACCTATCATCAATTTCCTTGAAAAAGGAATTCCACCTAACCTATCCCTAAAAATTTCTATAAACCCACTTAATCAAAAAGCCAACCAATAAATCTTCAAGCTTCAATCTTTTCTTATCAGAAATTATGGTCTAGATTTTTATAAAAGACTTGGGTTTCATTCAGACTATCCCTTCACATGCATTTTTAATTTCCTAGTTCAAAACCCTGATGAGGAATTTTATTGGCCACAAAAATTACTAACCCTATTCTAGTATCTCTATCATCTGTATTGGATTGCTTTTGATTTACAACCATTAAAACTTGTAAGATATATCAAGATGCTTGAAGAATGTCAAAAATCAAATCTTTATTTGTTAACTTCCATGAAATGGTTCCAAAACTTGTTAAGATGGAAGTCATGGCTAACAAATAAAGCCTACACGCAACAGGTTTCACTAGCCATTGAATATCATACCATTATTATTTTTTGAAGATCCTTTTTGAAGATAAGAGATGAATTTACCATAATCCCTTTTTTTAATATTTATGGATCATATAGACACTAATGATTCACCATTTTATTTCAGATATGGATGAATTGTCACCTTGGTGAGAATTTTAAAGATTTATGTTTTAAACGAATAGAATCATTCCAAAAGAGATATGGCTAAAGGTATTTGAAGACATACCATAGGAGTCCTATCCATCTGAACATGGATAAAAAATACTGGCAGACAAAAGATTTTAGGAAGAGACATACCAAGATGGAGCTAGCTCATCAAGATTCATTAAAGAATCTTTTCAATATGACCCATAAAGACCTTTAGCAGGATACTCACAAGATCCTGACTTAGAAAGCAGTTACAATAGAGATGAAGGCAACCTATCACTAAGTCATGAGCCTATAATAAAGTAGTTTGCTTTATCAAAAGCAGTTGTATTATTGTATCTTTGTGTTTAGTCTATGGTTATCTTTTTCCTTTTGTCTTTTCTTTTATTTTATGGTCCTGATTGATTTTTTACTCAGGCTTATCCTTTGTTCCTAGTGCTCCTCATCACTATAAAAGGAGGTTTATTATTATTGTTTAAGGCAGAGAACCCTCGATAGACACTGCCTGTGATAAATAAAGCTATGAGTTTCTAAGAACTCTATTCATCCTCTCTAACGGTCTATTAATAGTAACTATCTCTTCTACTTTTTAATTATTAAAGAGTATGCTTTGTATTTGCCTTTAATGAGGATCTTATACATTAGAAATTTAATAATACATGATCTGATTTACTAACTCTATTAAGATTTTATTTATATAAAAAAGGGACAGGCTATTTGGCCAGAAATTGATAGTTGTGATTATAAGTATGGTTTTAGCTAGCCCATTATGTCTAACTATAATCTTGGTAGAGCTCTAAAAAATTGGTATCAGAGCCTAACGATGTTATAAGGAGAGATTGTTATTATTAGAGAAACTTGATGAGAAGAGAAACCATTATAAACCATGTCTGAATCCTCTAGCTCTTTAACACCCTCAAATATATGTGACTATAAATATGTTCCTATTAAATCCACCTCTGTAACCATATTTATTGAACCATTCTTCCATCTTCAGTCACTTGCACAAATATTAAATGTAAAAATGACAACGATGGATAAGTGGGTGGGTTCACCTAGTACTGACTTGAACATGTTGTGTGAAAATGAGACTTTATAGGGAAAACTTGACTGGTAAGGGGTGTGTGATGATAAGAAAATGAGAGGGGTAGCAAAAAAAAAAGGGTGGAAAAGGGACTTTAAAAAGGGGGACGAACAAAAAAATGGGAAGAAAAAGAGCTGAAAAAATGCTAAGAATGTATAGAGAAAAAGGGGAAGAGAGAAAGAAAGAAAAAGGGAGATTAGAGAAGAAGGACTAGGAGTTCATTCTTGAGAAGAGAAAGTTATTCTTACATTCTGGATAGTGCATAAATAAAACCTCTGAGGGACAAATATTTTTGGAATTTAAACTCATTTTTTTAGTAAAGATATTCATTTTCTAAGTATTCTCTTTTATATTCTGAGTTGTTTCCCATATTTTATGATTATCTAATTCCAATATCATTAGCATCTATATTCGAAAAATCCTGGCTTTTTATCATTTTATTAACAGTGTGCTTTATTGCAATAAGGCATCACTTTATTATACAAAGGTAATGCCTTAACATAATAGGGCGCTACTATTCACTAAAAAAATTTTGTGTTCAAATTTTTTTTCCTTTAAGCCACTTCATCACAAGGGCGACAAAAACATTTCTATATATTTTGTTTGCTCTCTATTGGAGTGTTAGTGAAGATTTTATGTGAGTTTAGTTGCACTTCATATTTCTACATGGTTTTCCACTATTCCAATCACTATTCATATATTTAAATTTTTGTGCTCAATCACTTCATTAGAAGGGTGATAGGAGTATTTTTATGCATTTTGTTAGCTTCCATTTAGTATGATAGTTAAACTTTTAAGTGAATTTGGTTTCATTTGCATAGTTTTGCATAGTTTTGCATAGTTTATTAATTTATTATTATTATTTTAATCAAGCCCATTTTTTTAAAAAGAGGCAACGCCTCTTTGTTTTAAGGCGACGTGTTGTTGCCTTTATGTATAGAGGTGATGCTTCTTCTCTTTGAGGAGGCGTCTCTATATTGTCTTTCGTGTATTTATTTAAGCAATTAATCAATTTATTATTATTATTGCATGTAAAATGGTTGTAACTCATTCCTCCTCCCCCCATTTCTTTGCATGAGCACTTATTTATTTACCTTTATTTGTAATGAATGTTTTGTATTATTTGTGATAAACATCGTTGTAATAACCTAAATTTTTTATTATAAATAATAATAATAATAATAATAATAATAATATTATTATTATTATTATTATTATTTTCCTCATTAATGTTATTTTATTATTATTGTCTCTACTATTTTATTTATTAATATTATTATTTTAATTATTATTATTATTGTTGTTGTTATTATATTATTTTATTTTATTATCATAACTTTTAAAAACCTTGTGGTTAAAATTATTATTGTACTATTGTCATAAATAGTATTTTTAATATTAGTATTATTTGATATATATATATATATATATATATATATATATATATATATATATATATATATATATATATGTATAAGTTAAAAAAAAAGGACCATGAAGGCTGGACATGTGGTGTCCATTTTGATTATAAAAGGAAAGGTGGTCCTGCACATGGGAGAAATTGCCTAGAAATTCAAAAATCAATTGCCATCTTTTTCTGATTTTGCATTGATCCGATGAGTTTTTTTATGACAAGGTTGGTTCCATTACATTTTACTCGACATCAGGAGTCCATAGGTATCGACCACTTGCCCGATCTATACCTCTAGAATATTTGATGAATTTTTTTAGTTATTTCCCTTTGATATTTTGACACGTAATTCAGTGCATATTTTGGATGGTTTAAGGCTTTAGATGTGTTTTATATATTATTAAGAATGTTTTAGTATGCTTAGTTTATCCAGATGTAGAGTTTTTCCGGTGAGGATACGACAAGTCTCACCCTTCATACAGTGGAATTGGGATTGGTTTAGAAATTATGGAATTATTTTTATAAATTAGAATAAATTATTTTGATTGATTTTCATAATTAGACCAAGGTCTAATTCTTCACAGATTTTGAGAAATAAATTACGGAAGCATTTCGATGGAAATTTCTTAATTTTCATTTTAATTGGTTAAATTGTTAGAAATAATTTCGTTTAGCCTCAAAGGTCATATGTAGAATATTTCCAAGTCAATTTTATTCATTCATTGATTTTTATAATTTTTCATAATTTTGGAGAATTTTTTATGGGTTTAATTTGTTTTCATATGCATGATTTAAATAAATATTATTTATTATAGAGAGCTCTAGAGTGGGAGCCGTTGCATTTGGGCAGCTGATGACACGTCAGCCAACACGCTCCACCTGTGAGTTAATACTATAAAATTTTTGTTATGTTTATGAATATGTACAAATTTTTATGAGATTTATTAATTATGAATATAAATATTCTTTTGAGCATGAATTATTAGTTTTATTATTGCTAAGAACTTTAATAATATGTTTTAGCTTGGAATTCATTTTATTTTATTTTATGCTATTTTATTTCATTGTATTAATTTATATGATAACCATGTTTTGGAGAAAATGGTAGAATTTGCTACCTAGTGGGTGTCATCAGGACTACGTACGCATTGGTATTGATTTGGGTTGTGAGCCAACTATGTTGTAAAATATGGGCCCTGATCGAACTTTGCTCTTAGGGTAGATGTATAATTATGGTTGAGCCATGGTCGAGCTTGCTCTCTAGGTAAAGGTATGTTTGTTGGTTTGACCCTAGTCAAGCTTGCTTTCTAGGCTCCAGTAAATATTTGAAATAAGAGATCGACTGTGGCTGGACCCTGGTTGAGCTTGCTCTTTGGGATCGATAATCACTTAGAATAAGTGAGTTGAATGACTATTAGATTTTTGAGGTTTAGGGTTATTGTAAACATGGGGGTTTAACGCGCGTCCAAGATTTTAGCAACCGCGACATTGTTTGAGCTCAGAACTCTAGAGAACACACTAACCACTGTCACAAAGACATGGCATGGAGATGAGGAGTCGCCACCAAGGGTAATAACTAGGACAAATCGAAAAGGTAGTACTCAATTCCCTAAAAGAAAGGTAACACCATAACTAGGAGATTTTGGATATAGAATACCAAATTCTTTCAGTCTTGTGTTCATTTAGAATTATTTTATAAATTATTATCTTATTCTCTATTTACATGCAATTTCATATAAGCCCTAAAAACAATCAACTCTAAGGCAAACTAGTCATGAAATATACAAGTAAATAATGCATTCAATAAATCACATAATCCCTAAATTAGTCTAATCTACATGGATTTTAAATAAATGAGCTAAAATCTACATATTATGGAATATGTAAATTAATGGGCCTAATTTTACATATTTTAATTCTAAGGTGATCTTATATCTATAAATTATGAAAAAAAAAGCTTTAATCAAGTGGGCTAAGTCTAAATTAATTAAATTGAGTTACATGGGCCTATGTCTAATTAACTAAATGGGTCTAAGGATATTTCTAACCTAAAATTTAATTAATTATGGACCTAAAAATATTTTTTAATTAATTAAACCTAATTAATTATTAAGCGAGATGGGCTAAAAGAATTACCTGAACTTAAATAAATAAATCAAAGCCTAAAATGGGCTTAAGGTCCCAAAACACATAAAAATAATAAATAAGCCCAAATATAAATAAAAACATAAAAAACAATAAAATAAGATCAAACAAATAATTAAATTAATCCTTAGTAAAACCCTAATTTTATTATCAAGCAACCTAAATTAATCTACTTCCTCCATTAATTTTAAATAATTACCTAATTGAAACATAGGTTTACTAACCAATTTAATCAAAATAAATATGCAACCACACGCATAATTTCATTACTCCCACTATCGGGGCTATTACAATAATTC
Organism: Mallotus nudiflorus; assembly: GCA_947683625.1. NCBI lineage: Eukaryota > Viridiplantae > Streptophyta > Magnoliopsida > Malpighiales > Euphorbiaceae > Mallotus > Mallotus nudiflorus. The sequence goes on along the minus strand of CANTUR010000054.1, from coordinate 726,008 downwards.
ATAAAACAATTAATAAAATAAACAATAAAGCAATAAATAAAATAAAATAAAAACCCTAGAAACTAAGTCTCTATGAGGCTTTATCCATGGTTTTTCATGGACTTCTTATGAATTCATCCCTCTAACATGATCAACGTGCATTTTCTCCATAATCACCACAAAAAATAAAATAAAATAAAATAATGATTAATAAATAAATTATAATAATAACTCAAAAGAATGAAAAAAAATCAATAATATCAAAAAGAAATTTAAAAAATACAATAAGAAAAAGATGATGATGATTATGAGTGATTTGGGGTACTTCTCATATTTGTAATTCATCGTTCTTGACAAGTCTTCGAATCTTCTTCTTCAAAAACTCTCCAAGGATCTTGAATTAATTGATAAACCAAAAGGAATTTTTGTAGAAAAAAACCCTAACCAAAATTAAGAAAGCTCACACAAAACCAAAAACTTTAAAAATATGTTATTGCCTTCCCTTCTCTTTTTATTTTTTTCTTTTCTTTCCTCCCGTTCTCTTTATATAGTGGAAAAAAAAGGAACTAAAAAACCTGGCTTCCTAACATGATTCTAATTCCTCAAAATATAAGATTAATACTTAAAAATATATTTAGGAATTTTAAAAAATATATTTAGGAATTTTAGACCAATTAGGAATGAGTTAAAAAACCAATTAGAAATTTTAGACCAATTAGGATTTAGTTAAAAGACAAAAAATAGAGATGGAAGAATTCAATTCCGACCAGGATCGGAATTACATAATTTTAATCAGAATTGGTGTAATTCCGACCGGAATTACATAATTCTGGTCAAAATTATGGAATTCCAACAGGTTTTTTTAACATTTAATTACAAAAAGACCCTTAGAAGAATTTAAGTTTGCAATTAAGTCCTATAAAAACATTGCAATTTAGTCCTTGAAAACACTAAATCCTTCCCTCAAAAGATGCATTTAAACCCTTAGAATTTTAAAGCTTAAGTTTTAAAGACCTATTCATGATATGTTCATTATTGGAGTCCTTTGTTGCATCCATAACACATCATCCCAAAATTGGGTGTCTATAATTATACCATGATTTCTGTGAAAATTTTTATTTATATGAATTTTAATGGGAAGTTTTATTGAAAGAAATTTATGAAATTTGAAAGGATTTTTTATAAAGCTAATTTTAATAAATTAAATTATTTTTAAATATTTATTTATTTGCCTGAGTTTAGTATTTTTAAATAAATGTTTTTAAAACTAGCATGCATTTTATAGCATTAATTCACTCAGTAAGGTCTGACTCCCCTTAATTATTTTTCCCAAGATCTCGAGAGTCTACTGTTAGTTCCACTTGTGTCATGGCCTAAACCGAGCATCACATCGCTAAGGAACAGAAATTCTTTTGAATCCAGAACCCGTAGCAAGCCTTAAAAATAAAATACATGCAATAAAATAAATAAAAATGCACCAAAATTAAAACTTTAATCAATATAAAAATAAATACATAAATGACACATCATAAATGTCACGACCCAAAACAGGGGCCATGACCGGCGCTAGGGAACGGGAATTCTTTCAAATCCGGAACCCGTAGCAAGCCTAAAAAAAATAAAATAAAACATGCAATAGTAATAATAACAATATATAATATAGCGGAAATAAAAATCATAAATATAATATTAACATATGCACCAACTAGATTTAAATCAAATACTCATCTCATATATATAAACTCTTTTAATACAAATCCAGTTCAAATATAATACAACATCTCTTTAAATATTTAATGACTACTGCAGTGTTTAGATAAAATAAAACTCAAGAATCAGAGAAGCAGTTTACACAAAGAAGCCGGGGCGGAAGAAATCCGGTGTAAGGGTCTGCTACTAAGGTCTGATGAAGAAGACTCTCCTGAAAAATGGTCAACAGAGGGGAGTCAGACCTCACTGAGTGAATTACTATAATATATATACATGCATACTAAATGACAATGCATACAATCAACAGTATATATCTAATATGTATATATACAGGCAAATACACACAGATGCAATAAAATCATTTTATATATATTTCATTGAAAATCATCGTTTATGAAGGATCACATAGAACCCTATGATATCGAAACCTCAATCAGTGTTAGACAACACTCTAGCCATATAGGCTCACTTAATCCAAATATATCCACTTAATCCATACAGTAGACTGGCCCCGAGACACTAAGTCAACCGAGCTCCAGCAGTCTAACTGCCAATGTGATTGGCCCCGAAACACTTGATCAACCGAGCTCCAGTAATCACACCTCCAAACCATATCTCACACATCAAATAATCATAATCAATCAATATCCACAAATAGGTTAGTAATATAGCCTAAATGCTATAAGCGCACCGGTACGTACTCGGTCCTAGTACTGCCCACTAGGTAGCACGTTCTATCGATATCCTTCATTTTAAATATAAAACATACATTCATAAATAAATGATGCATGAATTTAAATAAAATAACAATATAAACCATATATATATACTGGAAATATACCAAAAGTAAACCAGGTATATTTCGAGTATATATATACGTCAAATAAATCCAATCAAATTATAAATTAAGCTAGAAATATATTTAAAAATATTTTTAAATATAATTTATTAATAAAACATGCATATAACTTAATATATACCAAAAGTAAACCAAAAATATACTTAAATACAAATCACATTATTTATGCATATTTAATCAAAATAAAACATATATTTCTAAAATTATGCATCCTAAAGCACATATATATAAAATAGTAACTCACACTTAGTGCGCTCCACGAGATGGGTCCGACGGGCCTGGTCCACTAGGCCTCGGTCTCGGCGCAACTAAAAAAATAATAACGATAGAAATCAGAATAACCCTAACAGAAATCCTAGAATTTGATATAGAATATTAACACAGAATCGAAATTAGGGATCGACCGGACATCACATTTTACGAGAATTCTATCAAAAATTCGATAGAACCTCCCCTGTAAAATGGACATCTCTCTACTCAAAGAGTAGAGCCGACCCTGCAAAGAAACACACTTCAAAAAACAAGCTCAAAACAAATCCACAACCCCTCGGTCGGACTCCAAACTACAATCTACCGACCGGGGTCCACAAATACAGAACAATTATAGAAATACCAAAAATACCCTAATATCACAGAAATACATTTTATAAGTAGAAATTACATAATTAACCTTTAAACACATTAAAAACTGATAAAAACTCATTTTATTAGAAAAATCGTATATTATATATATAATTAAAAATAATTTATGAAAAATAGTTTTAATTAATTAAAAATACCAAATAATTTGTAGAAATCATTTTTATACCTTAAATAGCTATTAAAACCAATTAAATTACATTTTTAGACAATTTTATGTAAAATTACCAAAATACCCCTATATATATAAATATACTAAAATTACTTCAAAAATTCACCAAAAATAGTATAATTATCCAAAATTAATTTTCTAAACATATTTATCAATAATATCAATAATTAAACTCAATTAACCAATTAATTTTAATTAAAAACACAATTAACCTAATTTTCCAAAAATTACATAAACTTAAATAATTCAAAATAAATACTTAGAAATTCATAAAAAATTCCAAATAAATTTCTATAATTCATGTCAACACATACAATTATCATAAAACATAATTTCATAATTTAATTAATTAATTTTCGAAAATTAGAAAATAATATTAAAATATTCAAAAATACCCAAAAATCAAAATAATCTCCAAAAATTCCAAAAAAATTCATACATGTAGATTAAGCTACTAGGATCAATATTTGTGAAGGGAGTTTTCATGAATCAATCAATTCAAAGCTCAAAAAAATCAAAAACCCTAATATGGACGAAGTCGAAAATTTGAAACCTAAGCAAATCAAGACCATTTAAGCTCAAACCAAAGCTAGAATCACACTCACCGAAGCTCAAGGAGAAGAAAGAGACTGGCAGTGTCAAAAATGGTGGCCGAAAAGTTGGTGAACGGCGAGGAGGGAAGTTTCGGCCAAAATGGTGAAATTGGAGCTAGCCGGCGCCGGGGAAGGAAGCTAGGGGTGGCGGAGCAGCTGGAGAAGACGGCGACACGCAGGGGAGGCACTCTGACGGTCGGTGATCGAAGTAGTAGCGGTGAGGAGAAGATGGAGGAGGGTCGGGCTCGGGAAGGAAGAAGAAGAAGAAGAAAAGAAAAGAAAAAGAAAAGAAAAGAAAAAGAAAAAGAAAAAGAAAAAGAAAAGAAAAAGAAAAAAGAAAAATAATAATTTTTAATAAAATATTTGGGGAAAATCACACACCACACACTTATTGTAATAATTTAAAATTTAATAATAAATAAAATAATTAAATAATAATAAAATTAATAAACAAATAATAAAATATTAGGGTAATAAATTAAACCCTAATTAAATAAATATATACACACATAGGCTTTATTTAGTAATTTAAAAATACGTATGAGTTCATGCAAGTCCGTAAATATATTTAAAATAATTAATAATACATTATTTACGTGAAAATTTCCCCGAAAATGCAAGTCCCGGAAAAATTTTACGTAAAGGACTTAAAATAATACACAATAATTAAAAGAGGTTTTAAATACACATCAACTCATAAAAATATCATGATATATATACAAAAATTATTAACACTGCATATCCCGATGCAGTATTAAAATATTTAAAAATACGGGATATTACAGTCTTCCCCCCTTACAAGAATTCGTCCCCGAATTCCAGAAAACAGGATCAAGAAGGAAAGAGATACGGGTAAGAAGCTCGCATCTCAGCTTCAGTCTCCCACGTATGCTCCTCAACTCTATCACTACGCCACAGAACGTTGACCATTGGAATCTGTTTCGAATGCAACTGTCGAACTTGATAATCTACAATTGCCACAGGTGCTTCCACAAACGTCAAATCTTCACTCACTTCTACACTGTCGGGCTGTAACACGTGTGAAGGGTCTGAGATATACTTCCTCAGCATCGAGATATGAAATATTGGATGCACCTGTGACATACTCGGAGACAAATCCAACCGATATGCAACAGTGCCAACTCTTTCCAGAATCTCAAACGGTCCGATATATCTCGGTGCTAACTTACCCAAATCTCATCACACCCTTCATCAGAGATACTTTCAGAAAAACAAAATCTCCAACCTGAAACTCCACATCTCTGCGCCTAGGGTCCGCATAACTCTTCTGCCTGCTAACTGCGGTCTCTAATCTGTGCTTGATCACGGTGACTTTCTCTGCAGCATCCTGAACCATCTCAGGTCCAGTCAAAGCTCTCTCACCAATCTCATCCCAACTCAACGGGGATCTACACTTCCTTCCATACAACGCCTCATACGGTGCCATACCAATACTGCTATGGTGGCTGTTATTATAAGCAAACTCTACGAGTGGCAAATGATCATCCCAACTACCTCCCAAATCCAGGACACACATCCTCAACATATCTTCCAGTGTCTGGATTGTCCTCTCAGATTGACCATCTGTCTGAGGATGAAAAGCAGTACTGAAGTCCAACCTAGTGCCCATCGCTTCCTGCAACTTCTGCCAAAAATGAGAAGTAAACACGGAACCTTTATCTGACACAATGGACACAGGTACTCCATGAAGGCATACGATATGCTTCACATACAACTTCGCCAATCTAGCTATAGAATAAGTGGCTTTCACAGGCAAGAAATGTGCAGACTTCATTAATCTGTCTACAATCACCCAGATGGAATTGTATCCATCCTTCGAACGAGGTAAACCTACCACAAAATCCATAGCTATCCTTTCCCACTTCCACTCGGGAATAGGAAGAGACTGAAGCTTCCCAGAAGGCTTTTAATGTTCAGCTTTCACTTGCTGACACGTCAAGCACTTAGCAACATAATCAGCGACATCCTTCTTCAATCCATCCCACCAGTATAGATCTTTGATACTGTGGTACATCTTAGTAACACCTGGATGTACGCTGTAGGCTGTAGAATGTGCTTCCTCTAGGATCTCTTCTCTCAAATCATCCACATCAGGAACACACAATCTACCACTGATCCACAACACACCATCATCATCGAGTGTGAAATCAGTGAACTTCCCTGCTCTGACATTCTCTTTAAGCTCTTCTAGAATAGGATCTCGACTCTGAGCTGCTTTAATCCTATCCCTCAGTACATATTGCACTTTAAACTGAGCTAGCAGTCCACCTGATCTACTGATCTTTATCATCAGACTTTGATCCACCATCAGATGCAACTCCTGGATCAACGGTCTCCTCTCAACACTGATGTGAGCAAGACTACCTGAGGACTTTCTACTCAAGGCATCTGCTACCACATTAGCTTTACCCGGATGATATAAAATCTCACAGTTATAATCCTTCAATAATTCCAACCATCTCCTCTGCCTCAGATTTAGATCTCTCTGCTGGAAAATGTACTTAAGGCTCTTGTGATTAGTAAATATCTCACAAGTCACCCCGTACAGATAATGTCTCCAGATCTTCAATGCAAAGATCACTGCAGCCATCTCTAGGTCATATGCGGGATAGTTCTGTTCATGCTTCTTCAACTGCCTTGAAGCATAGGCTATCACCCTTCCATTCTGCATCAGCACACAACCAAGGCCAATTCTAGAGGCATCACAATAAACTGTGAACTTGTCCACACTATTAGGCAAAACTAACACTGGCGCTGTGGTCAACTTCTCCTTCAACAATTGGAAACTATTCTCACAAGCTTCTGACCACTCGAATCTAACATTCTTCTGAGTCAAGCGAGTCATAGGGGTTGCTATTCTGGAAAAATCCTGCACAAACCGCCTATAATACCCGGCTAAACCCATAAAACTTCGAATCTCAGTAACAGAAGTTGGTTTAGGCCACTCAAACACTGCCTCAATCTTCTGTGGATCAACCTGGATACCTTCTTTAGACACCACGTGTCCAAGAAAAGAAACACTCTCCATCCAGAAATCACACTTCGAGAATTTAGCATAAAGCTTATGATCTCTCAGTGTTTGTAGTACAATCCTCAAATGATATACATGCTCCTCCATACTCTTTGAATAAACCAGTATATCATCGATGAAGACTACCACAAACTGATCCACATACGGTCTGAATACCCTGTTCATCAGGTCCATAAAAGCTGTTGGTGCATTAGTCAAACCAAAAGACATCACCAGAAACTCATAATGGCCATATCGCGTGTGGAATGCCGTCTTAGGAACATCGGCTTCACTAATCCGCAGTTGATGATAACCCGACCTCAAGTCAACCTTAGAAAAGAACTGTGCACCCTGTAGCTGGTCAAACAAGTCATCTATCCTCGGGAGAGGATACTTGTTCTTCACTGTCACCTTGTTCAGCTCTCTATAGTCAATGCACAGTCTCCGGGTACCATCCTTCTTCTTCACAAACAGGACTGGTGCACCCCAAGGAGAAACACTAGGTCTGATGAAACCTTTATCCAATAACTCTTACAACTGCTCTTTCAACTTTTTCAACTTTGCAGGAGCCATTTTGTAGGGTGGCATAGATATAGGAGTAGTACCTGGAACCACATCTATACAGAACTCAATCTCTCTGTGAGGTGGTAAACCTGGCAACTCCTCAGGAAAAACATCAGGAAACTCACAGGCAACAGGAACATCTGTGAGTGACAACTTCTCTACTAAAGTATCCCTGACCAATGCCAAATATCCCTGACATCCTTTCTTCAATAACTTCCTAGCCATAATAGCAGAAATAAGATTCTGAGGCGCTGAACTCCTATCACCCACAAACTTAAACTCTTCTTCATCAGGAATTTTGAACATCACCTCTTTATTTCTACCATGGCATAGTGCTGAGATAACCAATCCATTCCCAAAATGACATCAAACTCCATCACATCCAATAAGATCAAATCAGCGGGTAATTCTCTATCTCCCACGAGAACTGGACAACCAGAAAGAACAATATCGATGTCCAAGGAATCGCTTAGAGGAGTGACAACAAACAAAGGAAAAGCCATCCTCGAAGCTTGCCAATAAGATTTAGAAGCAAAAACGGGAGAAACAAACGAATGCGTGGCACCCGGATCAAACAAAACCCATGCATCCAGGTAACAAACAAAAACAATACCTGCCACGACTGCATTAGATGCCTGAGCATCCTGCTGAGTGAGATGGAAGACTCTGGCCTGACCTCGACCTCCCTGCTGACTGGTAGAAGTCTGGCCAACACCTCTGGCACCTCCTCTAGTACCTCTACCACGACTCTGCTGTGGAACAATCTGAGTGGAACTCTGATGCTGGGCTGGTGGTAAATGAAATGGAACTGGTGCAGTACTAGCAACCGACTGCTATGGGAATCGCAGAATCTGCGGCTACTAATACTCGTAGTAAGGACACGATCTAGCAAAATGTCCTATCTGCCCGCATCTGAAGCATGTCAGTGGTGTCAAATAACACGGTCCCTGATGGACTCTACCTAAAGTCTGACAAACACTGGCCGCTGATCCAGAACTACGACCATTGTTGCTGCTTGAAGCACCTGACCCGAATCTGAACGATCTAAGCTGACCTCAATCTGAACGATCTAAGCTGACCTCCACGGCCATGTCTACTGCTCCGATGCACTCACTGCTGCTATCTCTGACTCTGCTGAGTCGGACCTTGCTGCTGACTACTCGATCCAACATGAAAACTTGAATACGGAGTAGCCTGCAATCCACTCGACTGAACTCCCAGCTGGTAATAATCAGGCATCTCTCCCTGCCTAACTAGCCTCAGCTCAATCTCCTTAGCTAACTCAATCACAAACTCCAGAGTAAGGCCTGCTGTAGGCATACCAGCAAAAACTAAACCCAAACCAGTGACATAGGTAGTGACAATGAAGTACTGGTCTCACATCAGATCCTCTGCATATCTACCCAGACGAAGAAACTCTCGGGTGTACTCCTCTACTGATCGATCTCCACGAGAAATACTAGTCAGTCAGAGACGATAGCTCATACAAAGCAGCTCTAGATAGAATCTCCTCATAAATCTCTCTCTGAACTGAGCCCAGGTCATCGTCATCATATAAGGCTATATCATCTGAATGAAGCAATCTAAGGCTGGTCCCTCGACAGACAACTCGACGATCATGATCTGCTGATACTCGGTATGAGCAGTCCGAGTCCGAGTCTCGATCGCGTGCAGAAAGTCTAACGGATCGGAAGTACCATCAAAAGAAATCCTGCCAACTCGGGCATAGAACAAGGCTACCTCAAGGTCAGACATACCCTGCTGATAGGCAGGCTGAACAGGCTGAACAACTGGAGGAATAGGAACATCAAATTTAGGCTCTACAGGCTCCTCGTCCTGTAACTCTCTCTGCCTACAGCGACTTGCCGCTCCTTGAGGTCTAGCTCTGCCACGACCTCTACGTCTAACTGGCTGCTCAGGAGGTAAAACCTCATCCTGAAAAGACTCATCATCCTCGGCCTCAACGACCGGTGGAGCGACACGCGCTCGCCTCCTCATTCTGAAAAGATAAACGGAAAGATTCAGACAAAATAGACAACGAAAGAATAATGCAGAAAACTAAAATAAGGAATACTTATCAAGACATACTCGAACCTAATTCACTGCAGTAGTTCAATAGAAAACACAACTTTAAAACTAGGGCCACGACTCACATAACTAAGCCCTGACATAGAACTCCGCTCTGATACCAACTTTATCATGACCCAAAATAGGGGCCATGACTGACGCTAGGGAACGGGAATTCTTTCAAATCTGGAACCCGTAGCAAGCCTACAAAAAATAAAATAAAACATGCAATAGTAATAATAACAATATATAATGCAGCGGAAATAAAAATCATAAATATAATATTAACATATGCACCAACTAGATTTAAATCAAATACTCATCACATATATATATAAACTCTTTTAATACAAATCCAATTCAAATATAATACAACATCTCTTTAAATATTTAATGACTACTACAATGTCTAGATAAAATAAAACTCAAGACTCAGAGAAGTAGTTTACACAAAGAAGCAGGGGCGGAAGAAATCCGGCGTAAGGGTCTGCTACTAAGGTCTGATGAAGAAGACTCTCCTGAAAAATGGTCAACGGAGGGGAGTCAGACCTCACTGAGTGAATTACTATAATATATATACATGCATACTAAATGACAATGCATACAATCAACAGTATATATCTAATATGTATATATACAGGCAAATACACACAGATGCAATAAAATCATTTTATATATATTTCATTGAAAATCATCGTTTATGAAGGATCATATAGAACCTTATGATATCAAAACCTCAATCAGTGTTAGACAACACTCTAGCCATATAGGCTCACTTAATCCAAATATATCCACTTAATCCATTTAGACAGTAGACTAGCCCCGAGACACTAAGTCAACCGAGCCCCAGCAGTCTAACTGCCAATGTGATTGGCCCCGAAACACTTGATCAACCGAGCTCCAGCAATCACACCTCCAAACCATATCTCACACATCAAATAATCATAATCAATCAATATCCACAAATAGGTTAGTAATATAGCCTAAATGCTATAAGCACACCGGTACGTACTCGGTCCTAGTACTGCCCACTAGGTAGCACGTTCTATCGATATCCTTCATTTTAAATATAAAACATACATTCATAAATAAATGATGCATGAATTTAAATAAAATAACAATATAAACCATATATATATACTGGAAATATACCAAAAGTAAACCAGGTATATTTCGAGTATATATATACGTCAAATAAATCCAATCAAATTATAAATTAAGCTAGAAATATATTTAAAAATATTTTTAAATATAATTTATTAATAAAACATGCATATAACTTAATATATACCAAAAGTAAACCAAAAATATACTTAAATACAAATCACATTATTTATGCATATTTAATCAAAATAAAACATATATTTCTAAAATTATGCATCCTAAAGCACATATATATAAAATAGTAACTCACACTTAGTGCGCTCCACGAGATGGGTCCGACGGGCCTGGTCCACTAGGCCTCGGTCTCGGCGCAACTAAAAAAATAATAACGATAGAAATCAGAATAACCCTAACAGAAATCCTAGAATTCGATCTAGAATATTAACACAGAATCGAAATTAGGGATCGACCGAACATCACATTTTATGAGAATTCTACCAAAAATTCGATAGAACCTCCCCTGTAAAATGGACATCTCTCTACTCAAAGAGTAGAGCCGACCCTGCAAAGAAACACACTTCAAAAAACAAGCTCAAAACAAATCCATAACCCCTCGGTCGGACTCCAAACTACAGTCTACCGACCGGGGTCCACAAACATAGAACAATTACAGAAATACCAAAAATACCCTAATATCACAGAAATACATTTTATAAGTATAAATTACATAATTAACCTTTAAACACATTAAAAACCGATAAAAACTCATTTTATTAGAAAAATCGTATATTATATATATAATTGAAAATAATTCACGAAAAATAGTTTTAATTAATTAAAAATACCAAATAATTTTTAGAAATCATTTTTATACCTTAAATAGCTATTAAAACCAATTAAATTACATTTTTAGAAAATATAGGGTAAAATTACCAAAATACCCCTATATATATAAATATACTAAAATTACTTCAAAAATTCACCAAAAATAGTATAATTATCCAAAATTAATTTTCTAAACATATTTATCAATAATATCAATAATTAAACTCAATTAACCAATTAATTTCAATTAAAAACATAATTAACCTAATTTTCCAAAAATTACATAAACTTAAATAATTCAAAATAAATACTTAGAAATTCATAAAAATTCCAAATAAATTTCTATAATTCATTTAAACACCTATAATTATCATAAAATAAATTTTCATAATTTAATTAATTAAGTTTCGAAAATTAGAAAATAATATTAAAATATTTAAAAATACCCAAAAATCAAAATAATCTTCAAAAATTCCACAAAAATTCAAAAAATTATATTAAGCTACTAGGATCAATATTTGTGAAGGGATTTTTCATGAATCAATCAATTAGAAGCTCAAAAAAATCAAAAACCCTAATATGGACGATTCAAAAATTCGAAACCTAAGCAAATCAAGACCATTTAAGCTCAAACCAAAGCTAGAATCACACTCACTGAAGCTCAAGGAGAAGAAAGAGACCGATGGTGTCAAAAATGGTGGCCGAAAAGTTGGTGAACGGCGAGGAGGGAAGTTTCGGCCAAAATGGTGAAATTGGAGCTAGCCGGCGCCGGGGAAGGAAGCTAGGGGCGGCGGAGCAGCTGGAGAAGACGACGACATGCAGGGAGGCACTCTGACGGCCGGTGATCGGAGTAGCAGCGGTGAGGAGAAGATGGAGGAGGGTCGAGCTCGGGAAGGAAGAAGAAGAAGAAGAAAAGAAAAGAAAAAGAAAAAGAAAAAAGAAAAAAGAAAAATAATAATTTTTAATAAAATATTTAGGGAAAATCACACACCACACACTTATTATAATAATTTAAAATTTAATAAGAAATAAAATAATTAAATAATAATAAAATTAATAAACAAATAATAAAATATTAGGGTAATAAATTAAACCCTAAATATATACACATATAGGATTTATTTAGTAATTTAGAAATACGTATGAGTTCATGCAAGTCCGTAAATATATTTAAAATAATTAATAATACATTATTTACGTGAAAATTTCCCCGAAAATGCAAGTCCCGGGAAAATTTTACGTAAAGGACTTAAAATAATACGCAATAATTAAAATAGGTTTTAAATACACATCAACTCGTAACAATATCATAATATATATGCAAAAATTATGAACACTGCATATCCCGATGCAGTATTAAAATATTAAAAACACGGGATATTATAATAAATAAAAACATTCATATAATATTTTAATACAAAGTCTCAAGCTAGTACAACAACACTACTGGTACAATAACACTACTATTACAATTTTCTAGAATACAATAAAAGTTTAAATATGAAGTTTACATAAAATAGTCGGGACGGAAGAAGATTAGTGTAAAGCACTATTAGTACGGTCTAACGAAAAAGACTCTCCTGAAAAAAATGGTTGAGAGGGAGTTAGATCTTACTGAGTGAATATTTATAATATATAAACATGCACCTCCTAATGTCATATGCAATCAAGCATTAGTATATATATATATATATATATATATACACACACACACACATACACACACACACATACACACACACACATGCATTTCACACAGATGCTAAAATCCACTATTATATATATAAATGCAGAAAACATTTGTTTAAGTGAAAGATCAAATAGAACCCTAAATATTTGCAACCTCAACCAAAAATATCTCTCTAGCCATACAGGCTCACTTAATTCCAAATTAATTCTCTTATTTCATTTTGGATAGTAGACTAGCCCCAAGATACTAAGTCAATCGAGCTCCTGCAGTCTCACTGTCAGTGTGATTGGTCCTAAGACACTAGGTCAACCGAGCTCTAGCAACCACAATATTCAATCACATCAATCTCAAAATCAATCAATCAAATAAATGTCACCTCAAGTGATTTAATAACTCATCCCTAAAATCTATCGTATAAGTACATACATGGTCATAGTGATGCCCACTAGGTAGCACATTCTATTAATATCCTTTAAATAAAATTCAATATACATATGGAAAATAAATAATGCATAATTAAACATAATAACATTCATAATAATGGAATAAACCATATATATACCAGAAATATACCGAAAATATACTAAGTATATTTCAAGTATATATATACTATGTAAATCCAAAATCAACCATAAATATACTGAATATAAACCATAAATATACCAAAATATATTCTAAGTGTCTATTGAAAATATAACATGCATTTATATTGAAATATACCAAAAATATACCTAACATATACTAAAACATTTAATAAAACAATTCATGTATAAATACATATTAAAAACAAGAATACTCAATATCATGCATCCTATATGCAATGTATATATAAAATAATAACTCATAATCCTGCGCTCATCGAGACAAACTCTACTGGCATGATCCGATAGGCCTCGATCTCAGTGCTACAAATATTAGTGACAAATCATAATAAATTTTAACTCATACTTCTAAGAATTCTAAATGAAGATTCGATTTAGAAATTCGAAACTCAGACAAATATAGAAATTCAGGATCGACCCAACGTCATGTTTTACAAGAATTCTATCAAAAAATTGGTAGAACCTCCTCTGTAAAACGGACATTTCTCTATAAAAGTAGAACTGATCCTGCAAGAAAAACACACTTCTAACAACGCAATAGCTCAACACCTCGGGTTGGGACCCCAAACTACACAATTCCCAATCGAGGTTCACAATTCACCACAAATTAATATAAAATAATAAATATAATAAAAATCATTAAAAATCCTTAAAATAGTCAAAATGCCACAATATAATATATTTAAACAGCAAAGCAATAAATATCATTATTTTCACAATAATTAAATAAAAATCTCAAATAATAATATAATATAAATAAAAATCCAATTTTTCAATAATTCAACATATAATAGTAAAATTCACTTTTATATACTCAAATAACTTAATTACATAATAGAAGTTATTAAAAATCCATTTAATCACCAAAATAGTAAATAATATATTATTTGAATATAATTTTAAAAAATTAGTGTTAATTAGTTAAAAATAGTAAATAATTTGTAAACATTATTTTAATACCCTATATAATTCTAAAATAATTTAAAATATATTATTTAACTATAATTTCAATAAAAACACACAATTAACCTATATATCCCAAAATCACATAATACTAATAATATTCTAAAAAATTATATAAATTCCCTAAAATTTATTTTAATAATTCTAAAATTATTAAGTCAAATTAAGAACACTAATTTAACCAAATTTCCATCCAAAATAATTAATTAACATAATGATCAAAAATTCAATATTTTAATATTAAAAAAATAAAAAAAATGCCCATAATTCAAATTAATTCAAAAAAAAATACAAAAAATATATTTAGGTAGCCTAAGATTCACACATCAATATTTCCGAAAGGAAAATTCATGAATCAATCAAACTCAAGCCTAAAGAAAATAAAAACTCTAAATGACATAAACTAAATTTGAAAAAAACTTACAATCCGGACGTCATAAACTTAAACCGACTTGAGAATCAAGACGTACACATCAAGAGGAGTCTAACGACTCCAAGAACTCGAGCTAAAACCACCAAAAAATTTTCAGTGCTACAGTGACACCACACATCTTCTTATAAAAACCTGGCAACCAGAGCTCCCTGAAGGCGATGGAAAGGAAGAGGAGGAAGGTGGGGAGCTTGGTGGTGATCCGTGGTGGCTGTCGGTGTGGCTGGTGGAGCTAGTAAGAGGTAAAAATGGTAAAAAGACAAAGAAAAAATAAACGAAGAAGAAAAAGAAGAAATGGGTGGGGAGGTAGGAGTTGACCCGTGGGATGCTTTGACTAACTTTTATTTTATATATATATATATATATATATACACACACCACACACCACATTATCTTAACCTAACCCCCCCCCCCCCCCCCACACACACACACATATATATATACACACAACACACACTTACACATATTCACACACAACATAGTAACATAATAATAATAATAATAATAATAATAATAATAATAATAATAATAATAATAATAATAATAATAATAATAATACTATTATCATGACCCAAAATTATGAGTCATGACCGGTGCTAGGAACATGAATTCTTTCGAATTCGGAATCCGTAGCAAGCCTTAAAAAATAAAAACATGTCATAAATACATAAAAGTATGACTGAATTAAAATTTTTTGAATTAATATATAAAAATGGATACTTAATATGTTTTTATAAATAAATATATTCATATACTATTCAAATACAACTCTCAGAGTATAAATATCAAACAAAATAATACTCTTCTGACACAATAACACTACTACTACAGTTTTTTGAATACAAATCAAAGTTTAAAATACACATTATATAAAATAGCCGGGACAGAAGAACACCGGCGAAGAACTCCACTACTAAGGTCTGATGATATAGGATCTCCTAAAAAAAAAATAATTGAGGGGGGTCAGACCTCACTGAGTGAATTATTATACTATATATACATGCAATCTAACCATATCCAGTCAAGCATTCTTATATATATATATATATATATATATATATATATGCATATACACACATTTCACACAAATGCCAACTCTGCTTTAATAAATATAATAATTGCAGAAAACATTTATTTTAATACATGAAAAAAATAGAACCCTATTAATTGCAACCTCAATCAACCATATCATCATTCTATCCATATAGGCCCACTTAAATCCAAGTAAATCATTTATTCCATTTTGGAAAGTAGACTGGCCTCAAGACACTAAGTCAACCGAGCTCCAGCAGTCTGACTATCAGTGTGATTGGCCTCGAGACATTTGGTCAATCGAGCTCCAGCAATCACACTATCGATCATATCACATCTCAATCAAATCAATCAATCCATCAATCATATCATTATTACCACAAGTAATTCCTCACTCAAACCTAAATCTATCACACCGGTACGTACACGGTCCTAGTGCTGCCCACTAGATAGCACATTCTATTGATATCCTTCATTTAAAAAAATAAATCATACATCCAGAAAGTAAATAATGTACGATGACATTCATACTAGCAAAATAAACCATATATATACCAAAAATATACTTAAAATAAACTAAGTATATTTCAAGTATATATATGTAAAATAAATTCAAATCAATCATTAAATATACTAAAATAAACCCATAATATACTAAAAACATGCTAGGTTTAAATCAATAATAAAACATGCATTTATTTGGAAATATATAAAAATATATCAAAAATATGCTTAAAAACAATTTAAGTATAAATCAATAATATGGCACGCATTTATTTAGCAATATACCTAAAATATACAGAAAATATACCTAAAGTATACTAATCCTTTAATAAAATAATTAGGAATAAATATACATTTAAAACATGTATATATACTAAAATATACTAAAAATAAACCTAATTATTTAGCATGCACATATCAAAACTAAACCGTAAATATACGAAATCATATTAAAATTTAAATAATTTTTAAAAGCATATAATGAAAATGAAAAAAATCCTAAGTCATGCATCCTATATGCAATGCAATGCATATATATACAGTATAATAACTCACTGATTAGCGCTCCACGAGATAGACTTGGCGGGCCTGGTCTGCTAGGCCTCGATCTCAGCGCAGCTAGAAAAATAAAATAACAACAACCATTAGAATAAATTTCTAACTTTACGCTTCTAGGATTACTATAGAAAGACTCAATCAAAAATTCAAAACTAGACTCAAACCGGTTGTGACATTTTACGAGAAATCTACCGAAATTTTAGCAGAGTCCCCTTTGTAAAAAGGATATCTCTGTAATATCCCGTGTTTTTAAATATTTTGATACTTTACCGGGATATACAGTGTTAATAATTTTTGTATATATATTACGATATTTTTACGAGGTTGATAAGTATTTAAAATCTATTTGAATTATTATGTCTTATTTACAGTGTTACGTAAAATTTTCCCGAGACTTTTATTTTCGAGGCAATTTTCACGTAAATAATTTATTATTAATTATATTAAATATATTTTTGGACTTGCATGAACTCATACGTATTTTTAAAATACTAAACAAAGTCTATGCGTGTAAATATTTATTTAATAAGGGTTTAATATATTACCCTAATATTCTACTAATTAATTAATTATTTTATTGTTATTTAATTATTTTTAATTAATATTAAATTTTAAAATATTAAATATTAAGTGTGTGGATGTGATTTTTTTCAAATATTTTATTAAAATTATTTTTTTATTATTTTATTTTTTCTTTTTCTTTTTCTTTTCTTTTCTTTTTCTTTTCTTCTTCCTTTCTCTTCTTCCTTCCCGTGCCTGATCACCCACCACCGCTGCAACTGCCATTTCCCTACCATCGGTGTGCCACTAGCAGCTCCGCCTTCCCCAGCCAGCTGCTCCGCCGCCACAAGCTCCTTCCCCGGCACCGGTTAGCTCCCATTTTCCCCATTTGGCCGAAACTTCCTCTCCTCGCCGTCAACCATGATTCCGGCCACCATTTTCAACACCGCCGGACTCTTTCTTCTCCTTGAGCTCTGATGAGTGTGATTCTAGCTTTGGTTTGAGCTTAAATGGTCTTGATTTGCTTAGGTTTCGAATTTTCCATTTCAGCCATATTAGAGTTTTTGATTTTTTTGAGCTTTGAATTGATTGATTCATGAAAACTCCCTTCACAAATGTTGATCCTAGTAGCTTAATCTACATGTATGAATTTTTGTGGAATTTTTGGAGATTATTTGGATTTTTGGGTATTTTTGAATATTTTAATATTATTTTCTAATTTTTGGAAATTAATTATTTAAATTATGAAATTTTGTTTTATGGTTAAATTAGGTATTTAAATGAATTATAGGAATTTATTTGGAATTTTTATGAATTTCTAAGTATTTATTTTGAATTATTTGAGTTTATGTAATTTTGAGAAAATTAGGTTAAATGTGTTTTTATTTGAAATTAATGGGTAAATTGAGTTTAATTATTAATATTATTGATAAATATGTTGAGAAAATTAATTTTGGATAATTATACTATTTTTGGTGAATTTTTGAAGTAATTTTAGTATATTTATATATAGAGGGGTATTTTGGTAATTTTACACAAAATTGGCTAAAAATGTAATTTAATTGGTTTTAATAATTATTTAAGGTATAAAAATGATTTCTATAAATTATTTAGTATTTTTAACTAATTAAAACTATTTTTCGTGAATTATTTTCAATTATATAGATAATATACGGTTTTACTAATAAAATGAGTTTTTATCGATTTTTATTGTGTTTAAGGTTAATTACGTAATTTCTACGTATAAAATGTACTTATGTGATTTAAGGGTATTTTTGGTATTTTCAGAATTATTCTATGATTGTGGACCCCGGTCGGTAGACTGTAGTTTGGAGTCCGACCGAGGGATTATGGTTGAGTAGTTGAGCCTGTATTTCGAAGTGTGTTTCTTTGTAGGGTCGGCTCTACTCTTTGAGTAGAGAGATGTCCGTTTTACAGGGGAGGTTCTGTCGAATTTTCGATAGAATTCTCGTAAAACGTGATGTCCAGTCGAACCCTAATCCTGTTTCTGTGCTTAATATTCTAGATTGAATTCTAGGATTTCTATTAGGGTTATTCTGATTCTTCTGTCGTTATTGTTTGTTTAGTTGCACCGAGACCGAGGCCTAGTGGACCAGGCCCGTCGGACCCATCTCGTGGAGCGCACTAATTTGTGAGTTGCTATTTTATATATATATATGCTTAGGATGCATGATTTTAGATATATATGTTTTATTTTGATTAAATATACATAAATGATTTAATGGTTACTTAAGTTTATTTTTAGTTTATTTTGGTTTATTTCCCATATATTTTGAATTATATACATGTTTTGTTAATAAATTATATTTAAAATGTTTTTAAATATACTTCTAGCTTAATTTATAATTTGATTTGATTTATTTGACGTATATATACTCGAAATATACCTGGTTTACTTTTGGTACATTTCCGGTATATATATGGTTTATATTGTTATTTTATTTAAATTCATGCATCATTTATTTGTGAATGGATGTTTTATATTTATTAATGAAGGATATCGATAGAACGTGCTACCTAGTGGGCAGCACTAGGACCGAGTACGTACCGGTGCGCTTATAGCATTTAGGCTATATTACTAACCTATTTATGGATATTGATTGATTATGATTATTTGATGTGTGTGATGTGGTTTGGAGGTGTGATTGCTGGAGCTCGGTTGACCAAGTGTCTCGGGGCCAATCACACTGGCAATCAGACTGCTGGAGCTCGGTTGACTTACTGTCTCGGGGCCAGTCTACTGTCTAAATGGATTAAGTGGATATATTTGGATTAAGTGAGCCTGTATGGCTAGAGTGTTGTCTAACACTGATTGAGGTTTTGATATCATAGGGTTCTATTTGATCCTTCATAAAAGATGATTTTCAATGAAATATATATAAAATGATTTTATAGCATCTGTGTGTAATTGCCTGTATATATACATATTAGATATATGTTGTTGACTGTATGCATTGTCATTTAGTGTGTATGTATATATATTATAGTAATTCACTCAGTTAGGTCTGACTCCCCTCCGTTGACAATTTTTCAGGAGAGTCAACATCTTCAGACCTCAGTAGCAGGCCTGTACGCCGAATTTCTTTCGCCCTGGCTTCATTGTGTAAACTGCTTACTTGAGTCTTATTTTTATAATCTAGACACTGCAGTAGTGGTAAATTAAATTATGGGATTTTATGTATTTTATTTATGTGAGATATTGTATTATGTGAACTGGATTTGTATTAAAAGATTTATATATATGAGATGAGATTTAATTTAAATCCAGTTGGTGAAAATACTATTGTGATATTTATGATTTTTAATTCCATTGCATTATATATTGTTATTATTATTGCATGTTTTATTTTATTTTTAGGCTTGCTACGGGTTCCGAATTTGAAAGAATTCCCGTTCCCTAATGCCGGTCATGGCCCCTATTTTGGGTTGTGACAAAGTTGGTATCAGAGCAGAGTTCTGTGTCAGGGCTTAGTTGTGTGAGTCGTGGCCCTAGTTTTCAGAGTTGTGTTTTCTTTTGGTAACTACTGCAGTGAATTAGGTTCAAGTATGTCTTGATAAGTATTCCTTGCTTTAGTTTTCTACGTTATTCCTCCATTGTCTGTTTTGTCTGAATTGTTCTGTTATGTTTTCAGTATGAGGAGGCGAGCACGTGTCGCTCCATCGGTCGTTGAGGTCGAGGATGATGAGTCTTTTCAGGATGAGGTTTTACCTCTTGAGCAGCCAGTTAGATGTAGAGGTCGTGGTAGAGGTAAACCTCGAGGAGCGACAGGTCGCCGTAGGCAGGGAGAGTTACAGGACGAGGAGCCTGTTGAGCCTGAGTTTGATGTTCCTGTTCCTCTAGTTGTTCAGCCTGTTCAGCCTGCCTATCAGCAGGGTATGTCTGACCCTGAGGCAGCTTTGTTCTATGCCCGAGTTGGTAGGATTGCTTTTGATGGTACTTTCGATCCGTTAGATTTTCTGCATACGATTGAGACTAGGACTCGGACTGCTCACACCGAGTACCAACGGATCATGATCGTCAAGTTGTCTATTGAGGGACCAGCCTTAGATTGGTTTATTCAGATGGTCTAGCCTTATATGATGACGATGACCTGGGCTCAGTTCAGAGAGCGATTTATGAGGAGATTCTGTCCAGAGCCGCTTCGTTTGAGCTATCATCTCCGATTGACCAGTATTTCCCATAGAGATCGATCTGTAGAGGAGTACACCTGAGAGTTTCTTCGTTTGGGTAGATATGTAGAGGATCTGATGCGAAATCAGTATTTTGCAGTCACTACCTACGTCACTGGTTTGGGTTCAGCTTTTGCTGGTATGCCTATAACAGGCCTTACTCTCAAGTTTGTGATTGAGTTAGCCAAGGAGATTGAGCTGAGGCTAGTTAGGCAGGGAGCGATGCCTAATTATTACTAGCTGGGAGTTCAGTCGAGTGGATTGTAGGCTACTCCATATTTGAGTTTTCATGTTGGTTCGAGTAGTCAGCAGCGAGGTCTGACTCAGCAGAGTCAGAGACAGCAGTAGCGAGTGCATCAGAGCAGTAGACATGGCCGTGTAGGTCAGCGTAGATCATTTAGATTCAGATCAGGTGCTTTGAGCAGCAGTAGTGGTCGTAGTTCTGGATCAGCAGCCAGTGTATGCCAGACTTGTGGTAGAGTCCATCAGGGACCGTGTTATCTGACACCACTGACATGCTTCAGATGCGGGCAGACAGGACATTTTGCCAGATCGTGTCCTTATTCCGGGTATCAGCAGCAGCAGATTCCACGATTCCCACAGCAGTCGATTGCTAGTGTTGTACCAGTTCTATTTCAGTTACCACCAGCCCAACATCAGAGTTCCACTCAGTTTGTTCCATAGCAGAGTCGTGGTAGAGGTACTAGAGGAGGTGCCAGAGGTGTTGGCCAGGCTTCTACCAGTCAGCAGGGAGGTCGAGGTCAGGCTAGAGTCTTCCATCTCACTCAGCAGGATGCTCAGGCATCTAATGCAGTCGTGGCAGGTATTGTTTCTGTTTGTTACCTGGATGCATGGGTTTTGTTTGATCCGGGTGCCATGCATTCGTTTGTTTCTCCCGTTTTTGCTTCTAAATCTTATTGGCAAGCTTCGAGGATGGCTTTTCCTTTGTCTGTTGCCACTCCTCTGAGCGATTCCTTGGACACCGATATTGTTTTTTCTGATTGTCCAATTCTCATGGGAGATAGAGAATTACCCACTGATTTGATTCTGTTGGATGTGATGGAGTTTGATGTTATTCTGGGAATGGATTGGTTATCTCAGCACTATGCCGTGGTAGATTACAGGAATAAAGAGGTGACATTCAGAATTCCTAATGAAGGAGAGTTTAAATTTGTGGGTGATAGGAGTCCAGCACCTCAGAATCTTATTTCTGCTATTACGGCTAGGAAGTTATTGAGGAAAGGATGTCAGGGATATTTGGCATTGGTCAGGGATACGTCAGTGGAGAAGTTGTCACTCACAGATGTTCCTGTTGCTTGTGAGTTTCCTGATGTTTTTCCCAAGGAGTTGCCAGGTTTACCACCTCATAGAGAGATTGAGTTCTGTATAGATGTGGTTCCAGGTACTACTCCTATATCTATGCCACCCTACAGAATGGCTTGAAGGAGCAGTTGCAAGAGTTATTAGATAAGGGTTTTATCCGACCCAGTGTTTCTCCTTGAGGTGCGCCAGTCCTGTTTGTGAAGAAGAAGGATGGTACCCTGAGACTATGCATTGACTACAGAGAGCTGAATAAGGTGATAGTGAAGAACAAGTATCCTCTTCCGAGGATAGATGACTTGTTTGACTAGTTACAGGGTGCATAGTTCTTTTCTAAGGTTGACTTGAGGTCGGGTTATCATCAGCTGCGGATTAGTGAGGCCGATATTCCTAAGACAGCGTTCCGCACTAGATATGGCCATTATAAGTTTCTAATGATGTCTTTTGGTTTGACTAATGCACCAGCAGCTTTTATGGACCTGATGAACAGGGTATTCAGACCATATGTGGATCAGTTTGTGGTAGTCTTCATCGATGATATACTGGTTTATTCAAGGAGTATGGAGGAGCATGTATATCACTTGAGGATTGTACTACAGACACTGAGAGATCATCAGCTTTATGCTAAATTCTCGAAGTGTGATTTCTGGATGGAGAGTGTTTCTTTTCTTGGACACATAGTGTCTAAAGAAGGTATCCAGGTTGATCCATAGAAGATTGAGGTAGTGTCTGAGTAGCCTAGACCGACTTCTGTCACTGAAATTCAGATTTTTTTGGGTTTAGCCGGGTATTATAGGCGGTTTGTGCAGGATTTTTCTAGAATTGTAGCCCCTTTGACTCGCTTGACTCAGAAGAATGTTAGGTTCGAGTGGTCAGAAGCTTGTGAGAATAGTTTTCAGTTGTTGAAGGAGAAGTTGACCACAGCGCCTGTGTTAGCTTTGCCTAATAGTGTGGATAAGTTTACAGTTTACTATGATGCCTCTAGAATTGGTCTTGGTTATGTGTTGATGTAGAATGGAAGGGTGATAGCCTATGCTTCGAGGTAGTTGAAGAAGCATGAGCAGAACTATCCTACACATGACCTTGAAATGGCTGCAGTGATCTTTGCTTTGAAGATTTGGAGACATTATTTGTACGGGGTGACTTGTGAGATATTTACTGATCACAAGAGCCTTAAGTACATTTTTCAGCAGCGAGATTTGAATCTGAGGCAGAGGAGATGGTTGGAATTATTGAAGGATTATGATTGTGAGATCTTATATCATCTAGGTAAGGCTAATGTGGTAGTAGATGCCTTGAGTAGAAAGTCCTCAGGCAGTCTTGCGTACATCGGTGTTGAGAGGAGACCATTGATCCAGGAATTGCATCTGATGGTGGATCAAGGTCTGATGATGAAGATTAGTAGATCAGGTGGATTGCTAGCTCAATTTAAAGTGCGATCTGTATTGAGGGGTAGGATTAAAGCAGCTCAGAGCCGAGATCTTATTCTAGAAGAGCTTGCAGAGAGTTCACTGATTTCACGCTCGATGATGATGGTGTGTTGTGGATCAGTGGTAGTTATGTGTTCCTGATGTGGATGATTTGAGAGAAGAGATCCTAGAGGAAGCAAATTCTACAGCCTACAACGTTCATCCGGGCATTACTAAGATGTACCACAGTATCATAGATTTATATTGGTGGGACGGATTGAAGAAGGATGTCGCTAATTATGTTGCTAAGTGTCTAACGTGTCAGCAAGTGAAAGCTGAACATCAGAAGCCTTCTGGGAAGCTTCATCCTCTTCCTATTCCCGAGTGAAGTGGAAAAGGATAGCTATGGATTTTGTGGTCGGTTTACCTCGTTCGAGGATGGATACGACTCCATCTGGGTGATTGTAGACAGGTTGACGAAGTCTGCATATTTCTTACCTGTGAAAGCCACTTATTCAGTAGCTAGATTGGTGAAGTTGTATGTGAAGCATATTGTGTGCCTTCATGGAGTACCTGTGTCCATTGTATCAGATAGAGATTCAGTGTTTACTTCTTGTTTTTGGCAGAAGTTGCAGGAAGCAATGGGCACTAGGTTGATTTCAGTACTGCTTTTCATCCTCAGACAGATGGTCAGTCTGAGAGGATGATCCAGACACTGGAAGATATGTTGAGGATGTGTGTCCTGGATTTGGAGGTAGCTGGGATGATCATTTTGCCACTCGTAGAGTTTGCTTATAATAACAGCTACCATAGCAGTATTGGCATGGCACCGTACGAGGCGTTATATGGAAGAAAGTGTATATCCCCTTTGAGTTGGGATGAGATTTGTGAGAGAGCTTTGACTGGACCTGAGATGGTTCGAGATGCTGCAGAGAAAGTCGCCGTGATTAAGCGCAGATTAGAGACCGTAGTTAGCAGACAGAAGAGTTATGCGGATCCTAGGCGTAGAGATGTGAGTTTCAGGTTGGAGATTTCATTTTTTTAAAAGTATCTCTGATAAGGGTGTATGAGATTTGGCAGGAAGGGTAAGTTAGCACCGAGGTATATTGGAACCGTTTGAAATTCTAGAAAGAGTTGGCACTGTGCATATCGGTTGGATTTGCCTCCGAGGATGTCACAAGTGCATCCATTATTTCATATCTCGATGTTGAGGAAGTATATCTCAGACCCTTCACACGTGTTGCCAGCCTGACAGTGTAGAAGTGAGTGAAGACTTGAGTTGTGGAAGAACCTGTGGCGATCGTAGATTATCAAGTCCGACAGTTGCGTTCGAATAGATTCTGATGGTTAAGGTTCTGTGGCATAGCGATAGAGTCGAGGAGCATACGTGGGAGACTGAAGCTAAGATGCGAGTTTCTTACCCGTATCTCTTTCCTTCCTGTTCCTGTAATCTTTTATTTCTGGAATTCGGGGACGAATTCTTGTAAGGGGGGAAGACTGTAATATCCAGTGTTTTTAAATATTTTGATACTGTACCGGGATATACAGTGTTAATAATTTTTGTATATATATACGATATTTTTACGAGGTTGATAAGTATTTAAAATCTATTTTAATTATTGTGTCTTATTTACAGTGCTTTACGTAAAATTTTCCCGAGACTTTTATTTTCGGGGAAATTTCACGTAAATAATTTATTATTAATTATATTAAATATAATTTTTGGACTTGCATAAACTCATATGTATTTTTAAAATACTAAACAAAGCCTATGCATGTAAATATTTATTTAATAAGGGTTTAATATATTACCCTAATATTATACTAATTAATTAATTATTTTATTGTTATTTAATTATTTTTAATTAATATTAAATTTTAAAATATTAAATATTAAGTGTGTGGATGTGATTTTTTTCAAATATTTTATTAATTTTTTTCTTTTTCTTTTTTTTTTTTTTTTTTTTTTCTTTCTTTCTTTTCTTCTTCCTTTCTCTTCTTTCTTCCCGTGCCCGATCACCCACCACCACTGCAAATGCCCTTCCCCTATCGTCGGTGTGCACCAGCAGCTCTGCCTTCCCCAGCCAGCTGCATCCGCCGCCCTAAGCTCCTTCCCCCGGCGTCGGTTAGCTCCCAAACTTCCTCTCCTCGCCGTCGACCATGATTTCGGCCACCATTTTTGACACCGCCAGTCTCTTTCTTCTCCTTGAGCTCCGGTGAGTGTGATTCTAGCTTTGGTTTGAGCTTAAATGATCTTGATTTGCTTAGGTTTCGAATTTTCCATTTCGGCCATATTAGGGTTTTCAATTTTTTGAGCTTTGAATTGATTGATTCATGAAAAATCCCTTCAAAATGTTGATCTTAGTAGCTTAATCTACATGTATGAATTTTTGTGGAATTTTTGGAGATTATTTGGATTTTTGGGTATTTTTGAATATTTTAATATTATTTTCTAATTTTCGAAATTAATTATTTAAATTATGAAATTTTTTTTTATGGTTAAATTAGGTGTTTAAATGAATTATAGGAATTTATTTGAATTTTTATGAATTTCTAAGTATTTATTTTGAATTATTTGAGTTTATGTAATTTTGAGAAAATTAGGTTAAATGTGTTTTTATTTGAAATTAATTGGTAAATTGAGTTTAATTATTAATATTATGATAAATATGTTGAGAAAATTAATTTTTGGATAATTATACTATTTTTGGTGAATTTTTGAAGTAATTTTAGTATATTTATATATAGAGGGGTATTTGATAATTTTACACAAAATTGGCTAAAAATGTAATTTAATTGGTTTTAATAATTATTTAGGTATAAAATTGATTTCTATAAATTATTTAGTATTTTTAACTAATTAAAACTATTTTTCGTGAATTATTTTCAATTATATAGATATATACGGTTTTACTAATAAAATGAATTTTTATCGGTTTTTATTGTGTTTAAGGTTAATTACGTAATTTCTACGTATAAAATGTACTTCTGTGATTTAAGGGTACTTTTGGTATTTTCAGAATTATTCTATGATTGTGGACCCCTGGTCGGTAGATTGTAGTTTGGAGTCCGACCGAGGGGTTGTGGTTGAGTAGTTGAGCCTGTATTTCAAAGTGTGTTTCTTTGCAGGGTCGGCTCTACTCTTTGATTAGAGAGATGTCCATTTTACAGGGGAGGTTCTGCCGAATTTTTGATAGAATTCTCGTAAAACGTGATGTCCAGTCGAACCCTAATCCTGTTTTTGTGCTTAATATTCTAATCGAATTCTAGGATTTCTATTAGGGTTATTCTGATTCTTCTGTCATTATTATATGTTTAGTTGCGCCGAGACCGAGGTCTAGTGGACCAGGCCCATCGGACCCATCTCGTGGAGCGCACTAATTTGTGAGTTGCTATTTTTTATATATGCTTAGGATGCATGATTTTAGATATATATGTTTTATTTTGATTAAATATACATAAATGATTTAATGGTTACTTAAGTTTATTTTGGTTTATTTCCCGTATATTTTGAATTATATACATGTATTGTTAATAAATTATATCTAAAATGTTTTAAATATATTTCTAGCTTAATTTATAATTGATTTGATTTATTTGACGTATATATACTCGAAATATACCTGGTTTACTTTTGGTATATTTTCGGTATATATATGGTTTATATTGTTATTTTATTTAAATTCATGCATCATTTATTTGTGAATGGATGTTTTATATTTATTAATGAAGGATATCGATAGAATGTGCTACCTAGTGGGCAGCACTAGGACCGAGTACGTACGGTGTGGCTATAGCATTTAGGCTATATTACTAACCTATTTATGGATATTGATTGATTATGATTATTTGATGTGTGTGATGTGGTTTGGAGGTGTGATTGCTAGAGCTCGGTTGACCAAGTGTCTCGGGGCCATCACACTGGCAGTCAGACTGCTGAAGCTCGGTTGACTTAGTGTCTCGGGGCCAGTCCTACTGTCTAAATGGATTAAGTGGATATATTTGGATTAAGTGAGCCTGTATGGCTAGAGTGTTGTCTAACACTGATTGAGGTTTCGATATCATAGGGTTCTATTTGATCCTTCATAAAAGATGATTTTCAATGAAATATATATAAAATGATTTTATTGCATCTGTGTGTAATTGCCTGTATATATACATATTAGATATATACTGTTGACTGTATGCATTGTCATTTAGTGTGTATGTATATATATTATAGTAATTCACTCAGTGAGGTCTGACTCCCCTCGTTGATAATTTTTCAGGAAAGTCAACATCTTCAGACCTCAGTAGCAGGCCTGTACGCCGGATTTCTTCCACCCCGGCTTCTTTGTGTAAACTACTTACTTGAGTCTTATTTTTATAATCTAGACACTACAGTAGTGGTAAATTAAATTGTGAGATTTATGTATTTTAATTATGTGAGATATTGTATTATGTGAACTGGATTTGTATTAAAAGATTTATATATATGAGATGAGATTTAATTTAAATCCAGTTAGTGAAAATACTATTGTGATATTTTGATTTTTATTCCGCTGCATTATATATTGTTATTATTATTACATGTTTTATTTTATTTTTAAGCTTGCTACGGGTTCCGAATTCGAAAGAATTCCCGTTTCTTAGCGCCGGTCATGGCTCCTGTTTTGGGTCGTGACAATCTCCCTACAAAAGTAGGGTTGATCCTGCACAGAAAACGCACTTCTAAAATCACCAAATACTTAACACCTCAGGTTGGGACTCCGAACTCCACAGATCCCCAATTGAGGTTCATAATTCACAAATTAACAATATTAACAGTAAAATAATAAAAACCATCAAAAACCCGTAAAAATATTTACAAACCTTTATTATCCAACTAAAACATAAAAGTCTAATTTAAATAATATTTGATAATAAAAATCATAATGGAATAAAATTCCATTTTACAATTAAATTAACATAATTGTAAATAATATTTAAAATCACAATTTAACATCACAAAAATAATAAAATACACATTTAGCATCAAAATAATAAATACACTAATCATTTACATAATATTCTAAAATTATCAAAATTAACTAATAAAATCTCAAATATTATATAATATTAATAAAAATTCAACTTTTACAATTATTCAACATAACATAAGAAAATTCACATTTAATTGCTTAAATAGTTTAATTATATAACAAAATTAGTTTAAAACCCATTTTATTTCCAAAATAATATATAATATATTATTTGAAAACAATTTTTTGAAAAATAGTATTAATTAGTTAAATATAGTAATTAATTTGTAAAAATCATTTTAATACCTTAAATAATTATAAAATCAACTAAAACATAACATTTAACTATAATCTTAACAAGATTACATATTTAACCCTATAATACAAAATATCCAATATACTAAATAATTTCCTTAAAAATTATAAAATCATTAAAATTATTTAATCAACATATATTATACTAATATCAACCAAAAACACATATTTATCCAACAATTTCTATAAAAATACATATTTAATCTAATAATTCAAAATACACATAAATTGTATAAAATTTCAATAAACATTCATAAAAATTATTTTATCAATACATAACATTCTAATATCAACTAAAACATACAATTAAACTCTAATTTCAATCAAAATACACATTTAACTCAATTATCCAAACTTTACATAAACTACAAATATTCATAAAAATTATATAAAAATTCCAAAATTAATTTCTCAACACCAAAATTAATAAAAATATATAATGACAATAATTTAACCAAATTCATAATTAAAATAATTAATTAACATAAATTCATTTTTAATTATTAAAATATTCAATAATTAACCAAAAATCAAATAAAAATCAGAAAAATAAATTAAAAATACCTATGAGTACATTAAGATGCATAGATCATCATTTCTGAAAGAAAATTATCAAAAATCTACTAAACTCAAACTAAAAAATTAAAAAGAAATTAGACATAAACTAAAAATTACCTAAAACTCACAAACGATTAGCTTTGAGCTTTGATCAAGCTCAGAATCAACTTCCCCTTAACTCAAGGATTCAACCGAGCCAAAGAAGTCCGAGCTCCGGCTGTCGGGAGTGACTCCGACGACTGTGAAAGCAAGCTGCTGTCGTTGTTGCTTCTGCCACTTTTCCGGCATTACAGAGGAAGAAGATAAAGAACAAGGGAGGAGGAGGTGATGGCGGGAGGAGGAGGATGGATGGTTGGAGTTCGACGAAGGGAGAGACACTGCCACGACCCAAAATAGGGGCCATGACCGGCGTTAGGGAACGAGAATTTCTTTCGAATCCGGAACCCGTAACAAGCCTAAAATAAAATAAAACATGCAATAGAAATAATAACAACACATTTACGTAAAACATTATGCATCGGAATAAAATCATAAATATCAAAATAATATTTCCACCAAATGAAATTAAATCAAATCCTTATCTCATATATAAATAAATCTTTTAATACAAGTTTCAGTTCAAATATTTAAAGTACATATCTCATATAAAAATAAAACAATATCCTTTTTCAATTTTTACTACTACTACGCTGTCTAGATTAATAAAATAAAACTCAAGCGAGCAGTTTACATAATAAAATCGGGCAGAAGAAATCCGACGTACAGGCCTGCTACTGAGGTCTGAGGAAGATGACTCTCTTGAAAAAAAAAGTCAACGGAGGGGAGTCAGACCTCACTGAGTGAATTACTATAATATATATACATGCATACTAAATGACAATGCATACGTCAAAGTATATATAAATATATATACAAGAAAATACACACAGATGCAATAAAATCATTTTTTTATATATTTATTGAAAATCACTGTTTATGAAGGATCAAATAGAACCCTAGAATATCGCAACCTCAAAACAGTGTGTCACGACCCAAAACAGGGGCCATGACCCGGTGCTAGGGAACGAGAATTCTTTCGAATCCGGAAGCCGTAGCAAGCCTAAAAGAAAAATAAAATAAACATGCAATAATAATCATAATATATAATGCAGCGGAAATAAAAATCATAAATATAATAATAACATTTCCACCAACTGGATTTAAATCAAATTCTCATCATTTCATATATATATATCTCTTTTAATACAAATCCAGTTCAAATACATATAATACAACATCTCCTGAAATATTTAACGACTACTATAGTGTCTAGATAAAATAAATCCAAGACTCAGGGAAGCAGTTTACACAAAGAAGCCGGGGCGGAAGAAATCTGGCGTACAGGCCTGCTATTGAGGTCTGAAGATGATGACTCTCCTGAAAAATTAGTCAACGGAGGGGAGTCAGACCTCACTGAGTGAATTACTATAATATATATATACATGCATACTAAATGATAATGCATGCAATCAACAGTATATATCTAATATGTATATATACAGGCAAATACACACAGATGCAATAAAATCATTTTATAAATATTTCATTGAAAAATCATAGTTTATGAAGGATCAAATAGAACCCTATGATATTGAAACCTCAATTAGTGTTAGACAACACTCTAGCTATATAGGCTCACTTAATCCAAATATATCCACTTAATCCATTTAGACAGTAGACTGGCCCCGAGACACAAAGTCAACCGAGCTCCAGCAGTTTAACTGCCAATGTGATTGGCCCCGAGACACTTGGTCAACCGAGCTCCAGCACACACCTCCAAACCATATCTCACACATCAAATAATCATATACAATCAATATCCACAAATGGTTAGTAATATAGCCTAAATGCTATAAGCGTACCGGTACATACTCGGTCCTAGTGTTGCCCACTAGGTAGCACATTCTATTGATATCCTTCATTAATAATGTAAAACATTCATTCACAAATAAATGATGCATGAATTTAAATAAAATAACAATATAAACCATATATATACTGGAAATATACCAAAAGTAAACTAGGTATATTTTGAGTATATATACGTCAAATAAATCTAATCAAATTAAATTAAGCTAGAAATATATTAAAAACATCTTAAATATAATTTATTAACAAAACATGCATATAATTTAATATATACCAAAAATAAACCAAAATAAACTAAATATAAACTTAAGTAATAATCAAATTAT
The DNA here is from genome assembly GCA_947683625.1 of Mallotus nudiflorus. Classification (NCBI taxonomy): domain Eukaryota; kingdom Viridiplantae; phylum Streptophyta; class Magnoliopsida; order Malpighiales; family Euphorbiaceae; genus Mallotus; species Mallotus nudiflorus. Next base: position 693,659 of record CANTUR010000054.1, on the reverse strand, counting down.
GTATGCATATTTAATCAAAATAAAACATGCATTTCTAAATCATGCATCCTAAGTATATATATATAAAATAGCAACTCACACTTAGTGCGCTCCACGAGATGGGTCCGACGGGCCTGGTCCACTAGGCCTCGGTCTCGGCACAACTAAACAAAAAATAATGATAGAAATCAGAATAAACCTAACGAAAATCCTAGAAACTCGATCTAGAATATTAAACACAGAATCGAAATTAGGGTTCAATCGGATATCACGTTTACGAGAATTCTACCAAAAATTCGATAGAACCTCCCCTGTAAAACGGACATCTCTCTACTCAAAGAGTAGAGCCGACCCTGCAAAGAAATACACTTCAAAAAATAGGCTCAACACACAACCAAAATCCCTCGGTCGGACTCCAAACTACAGTCTACCGACCGGGTCCACAATCACAGAATAATTTCAAAAATACCAAAAATACCCTTATATCACAGAAATACATTTTATAAATAAAAATTACATAATTAACCTTTAAACATAATAAAAACCGATAAAAACTCATTTTACTAGTAAAATCGTATATAATATATATAATTGAAAATAATTCACGAACAATAGTTTTAATTAATTAAAAATACTAAATAATTTGTAGAAATCATTTTTATACCTTAAATAACTATTAAAACCAATTAAATTACATTTTAAGCCAATTTTGTGTAAAATTACCAAAATACCCCTATATATATAAATATACTAAAATTCATTTAAAAATTCACCAAAAATAGTATAATTATCCAAAAATTAATTTTCTCAACATATTTATCAATAATATCAATAATTAAACTCAATTAACTAATTAATTTCAATTAAAAACCACAATTAACCCTAATTTCCCAAAGTTACATAAACTTAAATAATTCAAAATAAATACATAGAAATTCATAAAAATTCCAAATAAATTCCTATAATTCATTTCAACACCTATAATTATCATAAAACACAATTTCATAATTTATTTAATTAATTTCCGAAAATTAGAAAATAATATTAAAATATTTAAAAATACCCAAAAATCAAAATAATCTCCAAAAATTCCAAAAAAATTCACACATGTATATTAAGCTACTAGGATCAACATTTGTGAAGGATGTTTTCATAAATAAACCATTTCAAAGTTCAAAAAAATCAAAAACCCCTAATATGGCCGAAATTGAAAATTTGAAACCTAAGCAAATTAAGACCATTTCAGCTCAAACCAAAGCTAGAATCACACTCACCGGAGCTCAAGGAGAATAAAGAGACTGGTGGTGTCGAAAATGGTGGCCGGAATCATCGTGATCGATGATGGCTTGACTTTCGGCTTCTCCGGCCAAAAATGGCTTCCAGGTGCCGGAATCAGCTGCTACAGGCGGCAAAAGAGGCTGGGGAAGGTGGTGGCACACCGGATGGCACACCAACGGTGAGAAATTGACAGTTGTAGGCGGTGGTTGGTGATCGGACGCAATCGGGGAAGGAGGAGAAATCGGGGCTAAATGGTAATTTTCCAAAAATTTTGGTTTTTAACTTATAATATATATATATATATATATATATATATACACTTTATACTATATATTAAAATAAAAATTACACACATTAAATATACACTACACACATATAATTTAATATTTATAAATTTATACTAAATAAAAATAATTAAATAACAATAAAACTAATAATAATTAATAAAATATTAGGGTAATACTAAACCCTAATTAAATAAATAATTACACATAGGCTTTATTTAGTATTTTAAAAATACGTATGAGTTCATGCAAGTCCAAAAATGTATTTACAATAATTAATAATAAATTATTTTACGTGAAAATTTCCCCGAAAATGCAAGTCTCGGGAAAATTTTACGTAAAGCACTGTAAATAATACACAATAATTAAAATAGGTTTTAAATACATATCAATCTCGTAAAAATATTGTAATATATATACAAAAATTATTAACACTGCATATCCCGATGCAGTATTAAAATATTTAAAAACACGGGATATTACACAGTGTTAGACACACTCTAGCCAAACAGGCTCACTTATTCCAAATATATTCACTTATTCCATTTGGACAGTAGACTGGCCCAAGACACTAAGTCAATCGAGCTCCAGCAGTCTAACTATCAGTGTGATTGGCCCGAGACACTTGGTCAACCGAGCTCCAGCAATCACACTCTATAATCACATCACATATCAATCAAATCAATCCAATCATGATCCATAAATAGGTTAGTAATATAGCCTAAATGCTATCAGCGTACCAATACGTACTCGATCCTAGTGCTGCCCACTAGATAGCACATTCTATTGATATCCTTCATTATTAAACATAAAACATACATCATAAATAAATGATGCATGTAAATGAAATGACAGTAACATAAACTATATATATACTAGAAATATACCAAAAGTAAACCAGGTATATTTCGAGTATATATACATTAAATAAATCCAATTAAATTACAAAATAAACTAGAAATGTATTTGAAAACATTTTAAACATAATTCATTAATAAAACATGCATATAGTTTAAAATATACCAATAATAAACCAAAAGTAAACTAAAAATAAACTTAAGTACTAATTAAACCATTATGCATTTTTAGTCAAAAATAAAACATAGATTTCTAAAATCATGCATTCTAGAGCATATATATATAGAATAGTAACTCACAAATTATTGCGCTCCTCGAGATGGGTCTGATGGGCCTGATCCACTAGGCCTCTATCTCGGTGCAACTAAATAAATAGATAACGACAGGAATCAGAATAAATCTAATAGAAGTTCTAAAGACTCGATCTAGAATGTTAGAGACAGAATTAAATCAAAATCGACCGGACATCATGTTTTAGAGAATTCTACCGAAAATTCGATAGAATCTCCCTGTAAAATGGACATCTCTCTACTAAAAGAGTAGAGGTGGTCATGCAAAGAAATACACTTTGATAAATAGACACAGAATTACAACCACAATCCCTCGGTCGGGCTCCAAACTACATATCACCAACCAAGGTCCCCAATTCACAGAATATACAGAATTATCAAAATACCTTTTTATCATAAAATACATTTTATTAGTGGAAATTACATAATTAACCCTAAAACACAGTAAAAACCGATAAAAACTCATTTTATTAGAAAAATCGTATATTATATATATAAATGAAAATAATTTACGAAAAATAGTTTAATTAGTTAAAAATACTAAATAATTGTAGAAATCATTTTTATGCCCTAAATAACTCTTAAAATTGATTTAATTACATTTTTAGCCAGTTTAGGGTAAAATTACCAAAATACCCCTATATATATAAATATACTAAAATTAATCCAAAAATTCACCAAAAATTATATAATTTCACAAAATTAATTTTCTCACATATATTCACTAATATCAATAAATATACTTAATTAACCAATTATTTCAATTAACACATAATTAACCCTATTTTCTCACAATTACATAAACTAAATAAATGCAAAATAAATACATAAAAATTCAAAAAAATTAAAAATAAATTTCTATAATTCATTTCAACACCAATATTTACCATAAAACACAATTTCATAATTAATTAATTAATTTTCGAAAATTAGAAAATAATAATAAAATAATCAAAAATACCCAAAAATCAAATAATTTCCAAAAATTCTACACAAATTCATACATGAAGATTAAGCTAAGGGGAGCAACATTTGTTAAGGGATTTTTCATGAATCACAAAGAAAGGCTTAAAAAAATTCAAAAATCCAATATGGCCAAAATTGAAAAATGCGAGAAACAGAAAAATTGAGGGAGTTAGAGCTCAAACCCGAGCTAGAATCAAGATCATAGAAGCTCAAGGACACCGAAAACATTAAGAATGATGGCCCGAAGGAGGAAGAACGGTGGAAAGCTTGAGTTTCGGCCAAAAATGGTGGAAATGGGCTTGGCCGGCACTGGGGAAGATAACAGGGACGACGGAGCTCCTGGAGAAGACAGCGGCACACCAGGAGGCACTTTGAATGGCGGCGAATGAAAGTTATAGACGATGAGGGCAAGGGTTGATAGAGAAGGGTCGGGAAGAAGAAGGGGAAATAGGGAAATATTTGTGTTTTTGTATATATATATATGTATGAATATTATAATAATAATAGTAAATTTAATAATTTATAACATAAAATATTAATATAATACTTAGAAAAATCACACACCACAAGTTTTAAAATACACAATATAAATATATATATATATATATATATATATATATATATATATATATTATATAATATTTCAATATGACCCTAAAAATCATGTATGAACTCATGTAAATACGTAATTCTATTTAAAATAATTAATATTAAATTATTTATGTGTCAATTTTCCCGAAAATAAAATTCTCGGGAAAATTTTACGTAAAGTACTTAAAATAATATAAAACAATTAAAATAAACTTTAAATAAATATCAACTTGTAAAATATTATAAATATGTACAAAAATTATTAACACTGCATATCTCGATGCAGTATAAAATATTTAAAAATACGAGATATTACAGGCACACCGACGAGAAATAGACTAGACCGAGCGGGAGAGAAGGTAGGTACTGTGTTTTGTTTTCTCTTTCTTCGATTTTGTATATATATATACACACACACACACACACACAATATAATCACACACACAATAAAATAAACACATAAAATATCATCAAAAGTAACAATAATAAAAACTATAATTATTAAATAATTAATAATACAAATAATGCATATTTAAACTAGTGTTATTAAATAATACTAATGAAAATAAAAATAATAACCATCATAATAATAACACACAACACATTTGAAAATAGCAATAACATAAACAATATTTATGAAATAATTTAATAATGCAATAATGTCAACCAATAAAAATAATAATAAAATAATAATAATGTACTTAAAATACTATTAAAATAACCATGCACTAAATTAATGTTATTAAAATAATAGTGTTCGAAAATAATAAATATACACAATGGAATTTAAACGTCTAAAATAATAAGTTCCAAAATAATATATTTACGTAGAAAATTTAATTAAACATAAAATAATAATAATTAATTACAAAATAGTAAAATAATTAAATTAACTTTTAAATTTTTATTAACACTGCATATCTAATTATATAATAAAATAATTTAAAAACCAGAGTTATTACAACTATCACATGCATAATAGTAATAAAATAATAATATCACATGCGTGCAATAATACTATTAATAATAATACAATAAACAACAACAACAACAACAGCTACTACTACTACTACAATAACAACAACAACAAAACCAAATTAATTATTATTATTGTTGTTGTTGTTATTGTCACGATCCAAAATAGGGGTCATGACCGGCGCTAGGGAACGGGAATTCTTTCGAATCCGAAACCCGTAGCAAGCCTAAAAATAAATAAAAACATGTAATAATAATAATAATAACAACACAATTAAATAAAATATTATGCAGCGGAATAAAATCATAATATCCAAATAATATTTCAACCAAATGAAATTAAATCAAATCCAACCAAATGAAATTAAATCAAATCCTCATCTCATATACAAATAAACTTTTAATACAAATCCAGTTCAAATATTTAAAGTATATATCTTATACAGATATAATACAACAATCTCACAATCGATCATAACTACTGCAGTGTCTAGATTATAAAATAAAACTCAGATAAGCAATTTAAATAAAGAAGTCGGAGCGGAAGAAATCCGACGTATAGGCCTGCTACTAAGGTCTGAGGAAGATGACTCTCCTGAAAAATAGTCAATGGAGGGGAGTCAGACCTCACTGAGTGAATTACTATAATATATATACATGCATACTAAATGACAATGCATACAGTTAATAGTATATATATAAATATATATACAAGCAAATACACACAGATGCAATAAAATCATTTTTATATATTTATTGAAAATCACTGTTTATGAAGGATCAAATAGAACCTTAGAAAATCGTAACCTCAAACAGTGTTAGACAACACTCTAGCCATATAGGCTCACTTATTCCAAATATATTCATTTGATCCATGTGGATAGTAGACTGGCCCCGAGACACTAAGTCAATCGAGCTCCAGCAGTTTGATTGTCAGTGTGATTGACCTCGAGACACTTGGTCAACCGAGCTCCAGCAATCACACTCCCAAATCCTTTCTCACACATCAAATAATCAAATCCAATCAATATCCACCAATAGGTTAGTAATATAGCCTAAATACTATCAGCGTACCGGTACATACTCGGTCCTAGTACTGCTCACTAGGGTAGCATGTTCTATTGATATCCTTCATTATTAAACGTTAAAACATATATTCATAAATAAATGATGCATGTAATTGAAATGAACAGTAACATAAACCATATATATACTAGAAATATACCAAAAGTAAACTAGGTATATTTCAAGTATATATACGTTAAATAAATCCAATTAAATTACAAACAAACTAGAAATGTATTTGAACACATTTTAAACATAATTCGTTAATAAAACATGCATATAGTTTAAAATATACCAATAATAAACCAAAAGTAAACTAAAAATAAACTTAAGTACTAATTAAACCATTATGCATTTTTAGTCAAAATAAAACATAGATTTCTAAAATCATGCACCCTAGAGCATATATATATAGAATAGTAACTCACAAATTATTGCGCTCCTCGAGATAGGTCCGATGGGCCTGGTCCACTAGGCCTCGGTCTCGGCGCAACTAAACAAATAGATAATGACAGGAATTAGAAAAAATCTCACAGAAATTCTAAAGACTCAATCTAGAATACTAGAGACAGAATTAAAATGGGAATTCGACCGGACATAACGTTTTACGAGAATTCTATCAAAAATTCGACAGAACCTCCCTTGTAAAATGGACATCTTTCTACTCAAAGAGTAGAGCCGGTCCTACAAAGAAATACACTTAAAAAATAAACACAGAACACAACCATAATCCCTCGGTCGGACTCCAAATGACAAATCACCGACCGAGGTCCACAATTCCTGGAATATTTACAAAAAATACCAAAAATACCCTTATATACCAAAAATACATTTTATCAGTAAAAATTATGTAATTAACCCTAAAACACAGTAAAAACCGATTAAAACTCATTTTATTAGAAAAATCGTATATTATACATATAATTGAAAATAATTTACAAAAAAAATAGTTTTAATTAGTTAAAAATACTAATAATTTTTAGAAATCATTTTTATGCCCTAAATAACTATTAAAACCAATTTAATTACATTTTTAGCTAATTTAGGGTAAAATTACCAAAATACCCCCATATATATAAATATACTAAAATTAATCCAAAAATTCACCAAAAATAATATAATTACTCAAAATTAATTTTCTCAACATATATTTCAATAATATCAATAAATATACTTAATTAACCAATTAATTTCAATTTAACACATAATTAACCCTATTTTCTCAAAATTACATAAACTAAATAAATTCAAAATAAATACATAAAAATCCACAAAAATTCCAAATAAATTTCTATAATTCATTTCAACACCTATATTTACCATAAAACACAATTTCATAATTTAATTTAATTAATTTTTGAAAATTAGAAGATAATAATAAAATATTCAAAAATACCCAAAAATCAAAATAATTTCCAAAAATTCTAGAAAAATTCACACATGAAGATTAAGCTAAGGGGAGCAACATTTATGAAGGAATTTTTCATGAATCAATCAAATTGAAGCTCAAAAAAAATCAAGAACCCTAATAGGCCGAAATAGCAAAATCGAAACCTAGACAAATCTAGACCATTTTAAGTGAAAAAAAGCTTGGAATCACACTCACCGGAGCTTAAGGAGAAGATAGAGACTGGCAGTGTCAAAAATGGTGGCCGGAATCACGTCGATCGACGTTAGGACAAAGTTTCGGTCTTTCGGCCAAAATGAGCTTCAAACGGCGCCGGAGAAGGAAGAGAAGGCGGCAGAGATGCTAACTGGGAAGGATGAAGCTCAGGGTGGCACACTGATGGCTTGAAAATGGAAGTAGCAGCGGTGAGGCTGACGGAAATCGATCGGGAAGAAGGGGAAGGGGATAATGGCAAAATCATAATTATTGCTAAGTTTTGATTTTTGACAAATAATTAGGTATATATGTATATATATATATATACTCAAACTATATATTATAATAATATAAATTCCCACACATATTAAATATACTCCACACACATATAATTTAATATATTAAATAATTTATACACTAAAAAAATAATTAAATAATGTTAAAACTAAATAATAAATAATAAAAATTAGGGAAATTAATGAAACCCTAGTTTAATTTAAATATATACACATATATACACTTTATTTTAGCACTTTAAAATACATATGAGTTCATGCAAATTCGTGAAATTATTTAAAATAATTAATATTAAATTATTTACGTATTAATTTCACCGAAAATAAAATTATCGAAAAATTTTACGTAAGGTACTTAAAATATCATAAAATAATTAAAATAAGCTTTAAATAAATATCAACTCGTAAAATATCATAAATATGTACAAAAATTATTAATACTGCATATCCCGATGCAGTATAAAAATATTTAAAAATACGGGATATTACAATTATTATTATTATTATTATTATTATTATTATTATTATTATTATTATTATTATTATAATAATAATATTAGCAATGAAAATGATTTTAATACTTTAAATAATATAACTCACAAAATAATTATTTCATGTAAATAAAATATTTAGAATAAAATAAATGAATAATATACAAAAATAATGATAATATATAAATAAAATTTAAAAATTTTATTAACACTGCATATCCTAAAATAATTTTATATTATTTAAAATATCGAGTGATTACAATTTGTCTACATTGGACTTGTTCTTCCCCAACTACTTTATATATGTCATGTTAATGTTTATTGTCTTATATTCGTACTCTAGACACCACAACAGTAGTTGAACATTTTGATAAATGTATTTGTATTTGATTAGTTTAAATTGGATTTATATATTATTATGATGATAGGTGTGTTGGGCATACATATTATGTTGGAGATTGATATTTGTGATGGATTATTGGAGTTGTTGTGATGTAGTATTGATGTGAGAATATTTTGGAAGTGCATTTCTTGATTTATAAGTTTTGTGTTTGTTCCCGGTATAAAGGAAACTCTGTCAAATTTTTGTTAGAATTTTTAAATTGATCTAATTTTATTAAGGCTTACTATGAGTTTCAGAAGCTTCTCCCTTCCCATTTTCTATTGTCGGTCATGTGCCTTATGGGTTTAGGTGTAATATTCCGAGTTTTTAAATAATTTTAAACTGTATCGGGATATGCAGTGTTAATAATTTCAATATATATTTCTGGTTATTTAATTAGTTTATTATTTATTAAAGTCATTTTTAATTATTTTAAGTCTTTTATGTAAAATTTTCCTGAGAGTTTTATTTTCGGGGAAATTAAAACCTAAATAAATAATAATTAATTAATTTAGACGGTTTTGTGAATTTGCACGAGTCTATGCACGATTTTAAGTATCGTATTAAAATATATACATATACATGCATATATGTACATTTAATTAATTAGGGTTTATTTTTAATTAAATTTATATTATATAGTTTTAATAATTAATATGTGTATATATATGTATATGTATATAGATATTATTAATTATATGTGTGGTGCATAGATATATATATATATATATATATAAATGAAAGTTTGTCAAATTTACCAAAACTGCTATCGACTTCTCTCCCTCATAACCTGACGTCGTCCCTGCCATTACCGTCACTGCCAAGCTTCACCATCACCGGCAGAGTGCCTCTCAGCCAACCACCACCTTCCCAAGCTCACTCCACCGCCCTTTCCTCCCATTTCCGACGAGCTTTGGTCGGTTTTCTTCAAAGAAATCGAAAATCGATCCTAACTCCGATCACCATGATTTCGGCCACCGTTTGAAGTGCCACTGGTCTCTATCTCCTCCTTGAGTTCTGGTGAGTTCATTTCTAAGCTTGGTTTCACTTGATTTGGTCTAGATTTTCCTAGGTTTCCAATTTTCTATTTCGGCCTATGTGTGTTCCTGATTTTTTTTAGCTTCAATTTTAAAGATTCAAGAAAAATTCCTTCACAAAGATTGATCCTAGTAGCTCAATATACATGCTGTAATTTTTTTGGAATTTTTGGGAATTATTTTGATTTTTGTGAATTTTTATTATTTTATTAATATTTTCTAATTTTCGTAAATTAATTAATTAAATTATGAAATTGTGATTTATGGTGTTTATAGGTGTTAAAATGAATTTTATAAATTTTTTTGTAATTTTTATGATTTTTATATAATTATTTTGAATTTAATTAGTTTATGTGATTTTTAGAAAATTAGGTTAATTATGTATTTTATTGAAATTAATTGGTTAATTGAGTATTTTTATTGATATTATTGAATTATATGTTGAGAAATTAATTTTTGAGTAATTATACTATTTTTAGTGAATTTTTGAATAATTATAGTGAATTTTTATATAGTAGAGGTATTTTGGTAATTTGACACTAAATTGGCTAAAAAAATAATTAAATCGGTTTTAATAGTTATTTGAGGTATAAAAATTATTTATACAAATTATTTAGTATTTTTAACTAATTAAACTATTTTTCGTAAATTATTTTCAAATTATGTATAATATTACTATTTTTTCTAAATAAATGAGTTTTTATCGATTTTTAATATGTTTTAGGGTTAATTACGTAATTTGGAATTATAAAATGAATTTTGGTTAATATTTATGAATTTATCGAGAATTATCAATTTTTAATAATATTTTATTAAAATTAGGGTTTTTATGTGTTTATCAGTAAAATAATTATTTTTAGCGTTTGAATATCTAAATTGCTATATTTTGAGTATTAAAGGGTACTTTCGGTATTTTTGGAATTTTTATATATTCTGCGTTTATTTCGTGAATTGTGAAACTCGATCGGTTAGAATTGTAGTTTGGGAGTCTGACCGAGAGGTTGTATGGTTGTGTATTCTTGAAGTATGTTTTTTGTGCAGGATCATCTCTACTTTTATAGGGAGATGTCCATTTTACAGAGAAGACTTTGTCGAAATTTCGATAGATTTCTCGTAAAACATGACAACCGGTCCGAGTCTAGTTTTAAATTTTTAATTGAGTCTTTCTATAGTAATTCTAGAAGCATAGAGTTAGAATTTATTCTAATGATTATTATGTTATTTTTCTAGCTGCGTCGAAATCGAAGCCTAATGGACCAGGCCCGCCGAGTCTGTCTTGAGGAGCGCACACTAGTGAGTTATTATACTATATATATATGCATTGCATATAGGATGCATCACTTAGGGTTTTTCATTTTCATTATATGTATTTTTTAAAGTGATTCAAATTATAATATTTTTGGTATACCTAGGGTTTGTATTTTGGTATATATGCATGTTAAATAATTATGCATGTTATTTTGATATATGCACGTTAATCAATTAGGTTTATTTTTAATGCATTTTAGTATATATAGATGTTTTAAAAGTACATTTAGTCATAATTATTTTATTGAATGATTAGTATACCTTAGGTATCGTTTCAGTATATTTTAGGTTTATTCTTAAATAATTGCATGCTATATTATGAACCTACACTTAAATTGTTTTTAAGTTTATTTTTGGTATATTTTTGATATATTTCCAAATAAATGCATATTTTATTATTAATTCAAACCTAACACATTAGTGGTTATTTGTGATATATGCATGCTAGAAAATTAGGTTATTTTGGTATATTGTGAATATATGTAAACCTAAATGCATGTTTTAGTACATACACATATTTAAATTAATATTTATACATAATTATTTTATTAAGTGATTTGTGTATTTAGGGTATATTCTTTATATATTTAGGTACATTTTTAAGCAAATGCATGTTGTATCATTAAAATGCACTTAAATTGTTTTTAACTATATTAATGGTTTACCTTTAGTATATTTCATATTTTATTTGACATATATATGTATATACCCAAAATACACTGGGTATATTTTAGGTATATTTTTGGTATATATATATATGGTTGATTTTACTATTATGAATATTATTCTACATTAATTATTTTTTGAATGAATGATTTATTTTAAATGAAGGATATCAATAGAATGTGCTTCCTAGTGGGCAGCACTAGGACTGTGTATGTACCAGTGCAATAGATAAGGGTTGAGTGAGAATTAATTTTGGTGATTATAATTGATTTGATTGATTTGACTAAGATTAATGGTATAATAGATAGTGTGATTGCAGGGCCAATCACACTGACAGTCAGACTGCTAGAGCTCAGTTGACTTAGTATCTTGGGGCCAGTCTACTGTTCATAATGGAATAAATGATCTATTGATTTGATTGAGATGTGAGGTGATAGATAGTGTGATTGCTGGAGCTCAGTTGACCAAGTGTCTCAAGGCCAATCACACAGCTAGCCAGACTGTTGGAGCTTGGTTGATTTAGTGTCTCGAGGCCAGTCTACTGTCCAAATTGGAATAAGTGTTCTATTTGGAATCAAGGGAGCCTGTATGGCTATGGTGATGATGGGGTTGATTGAGGTTGCTATTATTAGGGTTCTATGGATCCTTCATGAATTAAACTAAATGTTTTATGCATTTAGTATATTTATATAAGCAGAGTCGGCATATGTGTGGAATGCATGAATATATATATATATATATATATATATATATATATATATATATATATATTATATATATATATATATATATATATATAAATGCATGATTGGATATGCTTTAGATTGCATGTATATATAGTATAATAATTCACTTAGTGAGGTCTGACCCCCCCCTCAATTTTTTTTTTCAGGAGATCCTATATCGTTAGACCTTAGTAGTAGAGTTCCTCACCGGTGTTCTTCCATTCCGACTACTTTATGTAAATATATATTTTGAACTCTGATTTGTATCTTATAAACTGTAGTAGTAGTGTTATTGGATCAAAAGAGTATTATTTTGTTTTAATATTTAATACTTTGGGAGTTGTATCCGAACATTGTATGAATATATTTATTTATGGAAGGATTTGGAGTTTGTAATTTGTATATTGATTTAGAAATTTTTAATTTTGTCATACTTTTTATTTATTTATTGCATGATTTTATTTTCTAAGGCTTTCTACGGGTTCCGGATTTGAAAGAATTCCCATTCCCTAGCGTTGGTCATGACTCCTAGTTTGGGTTGTGACATTAGGTTATGAAAAAGTTAGTATCAAAGCTTATGGTTGATTTTCTGCTATTTTGGTCATTGAATTATGTCTTTTCTTGAAACTATTGTGGTGAATGGGTGATAATTGTCAATTGATGTCATCATTGCTTCTAGAATTCCATGTCTATATTAGTGTCCTTGTTATGTCTTGAATCTTGTTTCTCTATCTTTTTAGAATGAGGCAAGCATGGAATGCTCCTGCTATAGATACAATAATAAGGATGTGCAACCCTTCTAGGATGAAGCTCCTCCTCTAGTCCCATGACATAAAGGATGGGGTAGGCATAAGGTAGCAACAACTCATGGACAAGAGCAACAATTGCCAGTAGAGCCAGAAATTTTTGAGGTGGATCTTGCAGCCTTTGTAGGTAGACTGGTAAGAATTAATCAAGGTCTAGCTACACTTAATTAGGTTATGCCATTAGTCCAGCAGATACTCCAGTAGAGGAACCAAGAAGTGTCAAATGTTGATATTGCACTCCTTTACTCTAGAATTGGCAAAGTCTCTTTTAATGGTATAAGAGATGTTTTAGACTTTATTAATACAATTGAGTCATATACAATAGCAGGGCATATTGATTATCAGAGAATCTTGATTATTGAGCTATCTATTTAAGCTGCTGCTTAATACTAGTTTATACAGTCTATTTAGCCTTACATGAATAATATAACCTGGCTTGAATTTAATGAGTAGTTCCTAAGATAATTTTTTCCATTAACAGCAAGAGATGCTTTCAGATGGCAACTACTGCACATAGAGGGGACAAGTCTATGGAAGAGTATACTAGAGAATTTTATAGGCTAGCTCACCATGCTAAAAATATAAAGAGAGATGAATGCAGAGCTACTGATTTGTATGTTACTAGACTAGGGCTAGCATATATAGGCATTCATACAGAGGATCGTACTTTAGAAAGAGTGGTAGAGGAGGCTAGATCATTAGAAAGAAGACATGTAATGCAAGGCACTATTCCTAATCCTTATTTGGGTAGAAGCAGTAGATTAAGAGCATCTTAAGGCATTCATTAGCCATCATTTCAACTTAGTAGTACTAGTGTGCAAAATGGTACCTCCTAGCAGCTTAAAGGTAAGAGGGAACATAAATCTAGGACACATAATCACAAGTAGAGTAGACTTATTAGATTTGAACCTGGAGCCAATAGCAGTAGTAATGGGAAGAGTTCTAGGTATGGTAATTCAAGATCAAGGTCTAGTGCATGTATTAATTATGGCAAAGTACATCAAAGCCCTTATTACTTACCATTAGGAGCCTGTTTTAAGTGTGGATAGGTTAGACATTTTGCTAGTACATGTCCATATTCTATTTATCAGCAGGCATACCCTCAGGGTTCATCATCAATAGTTACTCGGCTAGTACAATAGACTCTTTAGTTTCATGCACTATTGTATCCTCAACATAATTTGTAGGCCATCAAAGACATGGTACAGGAGGTAGGCATAGAGGAAGAGTTGGTGGCAAAAGATTTATACAACCATCCACTTCATAGCAGGCAAGCCATGGATAGGCTAGAGTGTTCATATTAACTCCTCAAGATGCTCAAACATCCAATGCAGTGGTTGTATCATATTCTTTTATATATTCTATTTTTGGTTTAAGAATGGGATGGTAACCATCTAAGTTATTAATTGTATTATCTGTAGTAACTCCACTTAGTGACGAGTTGAAGACAGATATAGTCTTTCCATCTTGTCCAATGTTAGTTGAAGGTAAAAAGTTGCATGTAGACTTAGTTTTATTGGATGTGATAGATTTTGATGTAATTTTGGGAATGGATTGGTTAGCTCAATATTATGCCATTTCGGATTATCGAGAGAAAGAGGTGATCTTTAGAATCCCAAATGATAAGGAATTTGGACAAGATGAGGGTTCAATCCTCAAAATCTCATCTTTACAATTATAGTTAGAAAGATGCTTAGAAGAGGGTGTCAAGGCTACTTGGTTGTGGTTAGGGATGCAGAGGTAGATAAGGGGGTGGTTGAGAATGTGCCAGTGGTGTGCGAGTTTACTGATATTTTTCCTAAAGAATTACTAATATTACCATCGAAAAGTGAGATAGAATTATGTATTGATGTTGTACTTGGTATAGATTCTATCTCTATGTCACCTTATAGAATGGCGCCTGTAGAATTAAAGGAGCTTAGAGAATAGTTATAAGAGTTGCTTGATAAGGGTTTCATTAGACCCAACACGTCTCTTTGGGGTGCACCAGTGTTGTTTGTAAAGAAGAAAGATGGTAGCCTTCGACTTTGTATCAACTATAGACAGTTAAACAAAGTTACCATCAAGAACAAGTATCCACTTCCAAGGATTGATGACTTGTTTGATCAGCTTCAAGGGGCTCGGTGTTTCTCCAAGATTGACTTGAGGTTAGGGTATCATCAGTTGAGAATTAGAAGTAGAGACATACCCAAGACTGCATTTCAAATAAGATATGGTCATTATGATTTTTTAGTAATGTCCTTTGGGTTAACTAATGCCCTAGCAGCTTTTATGGACTTGATGAATTAGGTGTTTAAGCCATTCTTGAACCACTTTATAATAGTGTTTATTAATGATATCTTGGTGTATTTTAAAAGTGAACAGGAATATGCTATGTATTTAAGGATGGTGCTTTAGACTTTAAAGGAGCATCAATTGTATGCCAAGTTCTCAAAATATGAGTTTTGGTTGGATCAAGTGACATTCTTAGGCCATGTAGTATCCAAAGATGGTATACAAGTGTATCCTAAAAAGATTAAAGGTATTACAAAATGATAGAGAACCACAACAATCACAAAAGTAAGGAGTTTTCTAGGTTTAATAGGCTACTATAGGAGATTTGTAAAGGATTTCTCGAAGATAGTTGAACCTTTGACAAGGTTAACTTAGAAGAATACTAAGTTTGTATAGACAGACAAATGTGAAGAGCACTTTTAGATGCTTAAGGATAGATTGACTTCAGCTCCAGTATTGACTTTACCTTCAGGATGTAAAGGGTATACAATGTATTGTGATGCTTCTCAAGTAGGATTGGGTTTATGTATTAATGTAGAATAGAAGGGTAGTTGCCTATGCTTCACATTAGTTAAAGAAGCACGAGCAAAACTATCCTACTCATGATTTGAATATGGCAACACTAGTATTGCATTGAAGATTTGGAGGCATTACTTGTAAGGAGTAACTTATGAAATATATACCGACCACAAGAGCTTAAAGTACATCTTCCAATAGAGAGACTTGAACTTGAGGCAAAGGAGATGGATGAAACTTCTCAAGACTATGATTACTCCATCCTTTACCATCCAAGTAAAGCTAATGTGGTAGCTGATGCATTGAGTAAAAAGTTAGCATGCAACCTTGCTCACATTAGCTCAGAAAGGAGGCCAGTTATTAAAGAATTACATAAGATGATTGATCAAGTGTTACAATGGAAGATAACTAAGAAATGTCTCTTAGCTCAATTCAAAGTACGATCAATGTACTTGGATAAAGTGAGAGTAGCTTAAAGAATGGACCCACAGTTGTAAAGAATAACGTTAAAAGTGCAACAGGGTCAATCTTAAGAGTTTGTTATTAATAATGAGAGTGTGTTGTGTTTGGGTACTAAGTTATTTGTACTAGATATAGATGACTTGAGGAGAGAGATTATGGAAGAAGCTCATTATTCTACTTATAGAGTTCATCCTGGTTCTACCAAGATGTATCATGATTTGAAAAATGCATATTTGTGGAATGAAATAAAGAGAGACATTGTTGAGTTTATAGCCAAGTGTCTTACTTTTCAACAGGTAAAATTAAAACATCAAAGGCCTTTAGGATTGTTGCAACAGTTGACTATCCTAGAATGGAAGTAGGATATGATTGCTATGGATTTCGTGACTAGACTACCTCATACAATAGGAGGTTATGATGCCATATGGGTAATAGTTGTCAGGTTGACCAAATCAGTTCACTTCTTACCAATTAAGAAGATATACTCTACTGACAGGTTAAAAAGGTTGTACGTTAACTGAATTGTTTGCTTGTTTGGAGTGTCAGAAAGTATAGTGTCTGACAGAGGAGCCACTTTTACTTCAGTCTTTTGGCAAGAATTACATAAAGCATTAGGCATGAGACTTGACTTCAGTATAACTTTCCATCCTTAAACTGATGGCCAGTCAGAATAGACCATTCAAACATTGGAGGATATGTTGTAGATGTGAGTAATAAACTTTGGTGGTCAATGAGATTTGCATTTAATTGAATTTGTGTATAACAACTGTTATCATACAAGTATTGGAATTGCTCTTTATGAAGCATTGTATGGTAGGAATCGTAGATCACCCATGCGTTAGAAAATTGGTGAGAGGCAACTAGCAGCCCATAATTAGTGCAAGTGACTTCAGAGAAGGTTCCTATCATCCAATAAAGATTGAGGACAACTTTTAGTCGACAGAAAAGCTATACAAATCCTAAAAGAAAAAAATATATCATTTTCTATTAGAGACAAAGTATTTCTCAAAGTGTCTCTAAAGAAGGGAGTGATGAGATTTAGTAAGAAGGGTAAATTAGCTCTAAAATATATTAGACTTTTTGATATTCATTTAGGAGTTGGTGATGTGGCCTACAGACTGATGTTACCACTAGAACTGTTATAGATTCATCCAATATTTCATGTTTTCATATTGAGAAAGTACATCTTTGATCATTCACATGTTCTTCTATCACAAATAGTGGAGCTCAGTGAGGATTTATCATATAAAGAGTATCTATGGCAATTATAGATCATCAAGTTCGTCAATTGCATACCAAAGAGATATCTATGGTGAAGGTACTGTGGAGCAATCATGCAATGAAAGATTGCACTTGGGAGACAGAGATAGATATATAGAACCAATACCTTTACTTATTCAGTATTAATGAAAATTCAAGGATGAATTTTCTTAAGGGGGGAAGAATGTAAGAATCCGAATTTTTTATTATAAATATTATTATTTTTATTATTTTTATTTTCCTCATTAATATTATTCTATTATTATTTTTTGTACTATTTTATTTATTAATATTATTATTTTAATTATCATTATTATTATTGTTGTTGTTATTAGTATTATTTTATTTATTATCATAATTATTGAGATCCTTGTGGTTAATATTATTATTGTACTATTGTCATAAATAGTATTATTTTATATATATATATATATATATATATAAGTTACAAGAAAAAGGAACATGAAGCTGGACACGCGTTGTCCATTTTGATTATGAAAGGAAAGGTGGTCCTGTGCATGGGAGGAGACAGTAGCGAGAGACAGTAGTTTTCAGGGAAATTTTCAGTTTAGTACCAATTCTTTTTTTTTTATTTTTCGTTAAATACCCAAACGAACTCCAATCAACCTTAAATTTGAACGGTAGATTTGTCTTATCCTCTTCTACCTCCTCATAATTTTATTTTGCAAAAACATGTCCAGCAATTGCCCAAAAATTCAAAAATAAGTCGGCACCTTTTTGTAATTTTGCATTGTTTTGGTGAGTTTCTGACAACAAGGTTGGTTCCATTACATTCCTCTTAATGTTAGCAGTTCATAGTTACTAACCAGTCACCCAATCTATGCCTTTACAATATTTGATGAATTTTTTTAGTTATTTTACTTTGATATTTTGATATGTAATTCAATGCATATTTTGGTTAATTTGAGGCTTTAGATGTATTCTATATATTATTAAGAATGTTTTAGCATGTTTGGTTTCTCCGGATGTAAAGTTTTTCCGGTGATGATACGGCGGGTCCCATCTGAAATGCAGTGGAATCGGGATTAGTCCAGAAATTATGGAATTAATTTTATAAATTAGAATAAATTATGTTGATCGATTTTCATAACTAGACCAAAGTCCAATTCCTCACGGATTTTGAGAAACAAATTCTGGAACCATTTCATGGAAATTCCTTAATTTCCATTTTAATTGGTTAAATTGTTAGAAATAAATTTCTTTAGTCTCAAAGGTCATATGTAGGATATTTCCAGTAAATTTTATTAATTCATTGATTTTTATTTTTATTTTTTGGAATTTTGGAGAATTTTTTATGGGTTTATTTGTTTTCATATGCATAATTTAAATAAATATTATTTATTACAAAGATCTCTAAAGTGGGAGCCGTTGCATTTGGGCAATTGAGGACATGTCAGCCGATACAGTCCATCTATGAGTTAATACTATAAAATGTTTATTGTGTTTATAAATATATACGAATTTTCATGAGATTTATTAATTATGAATATAAATATTCTTGTGAGCATGAGTTATTAGTTTTATTATTGCTAAGAACTTTACTAGTATGTTTTAGCTAGGAATTTATTTTATTTTATTTAATGATATTTTATTTCATTTTATTAATTTATATGATAACCACATTTTAGAGAAAATGGTAGAACATGCTATCTGGTGAGTGTCATCAGGACTGTGTGTGCACCAACATTTATTTGGGTTATGAGCCGGCTATGTTGTGAAATGTGAGCCTTGGTCAAGTTTTGTTCTCTATGCAAATGTATGATTATGGTTAAGCCTTGGTCGAGTTTGCTCTCTAGACAGAGGTATGCATGTTGGTTGGACCCTAGTTGAGCTTGCTCTCTGGCTGCCAATAAACACTTGGAATAAGAGACCAACTATGGCTGGACCCTAGCTAAGCTTGCTTTCTAGGACCTACAATTAATTGGACTAAATGAGTTGAATGACTATTAGATTTTTTAGATTTAGGGTTCTACTATGATTTCAGTTAAAGATTTTATTTTATATGAATTTTAATGGGAAGTTTTACAGAAAGAATTTTATGAAATTTGAAAGGATGTTTTATAAAGCTAATTTTAAGAAATTAAATGATTTTTAAATATTTATTTATTTTTCTAAGTTAAGTATTTTTAAATAAACGTTTATTCATTCAATGAGGTCTGACTTTCCTCAATTATTTTTTTTAAGATCTCAGGAGTCTATAATTAGTTCCACATGTATGTGCCAGACTTGTTCTTCTCTAGCTACTTTATGTATATCATGTTAATGTTTATTTTCTTATATTTGTAATCTAGACATCGCAATAGTAGTTGAACATTTTGATAAATGTATTTGTATTCGATAAATTTAAATTGGATTTATGTATTATTATGATGATAGGTGTCTTAAGCATATATATTGTGTTGGAGATTAATATTTATGATGGATTATTGGAGTTTTTGTGATGTAGTATTGATGTGAGAACATTTTGGAAGTACATTTATTAATTTACAAGTTTTGGGTTTATTCCCAGTACAGAGAAAACTGTGCCGAATTTTTGTTAGAATTTTTAAATTGATATAATTTTATTAAGGCTTATTACTGGTTTTGGAAGCTTCTCACTTTGTCATTTCCTAGCGTTGATCACACGCCATTTGGGTTCAGGTCATAACAGTTGTGAATCTCACTAAATTGTATGAAATTGGATTAATGTGCAAACTTAAACTTAATTGTAAGACTTGGAAGTTGAATGGAAACAATTGTAAATTGCATGTTAATTAAGAAGTAATTGAATAATTAAAGGTAATAAAATACAAAATATAAAATACAAACGGAGGCTAACCGTAAGGTTGGGTGAGCATTCCAAAAGCTCAGACTCAGTTTTTAAACCCATTCTCTAATTACGGCTTATGGGAACCTCCATGAAATCTAGTTGCTATACAGTGTGTCCCAGGTCTCATCTCGGTAGCGACTCCTTCTCCAATTTGTTCTTCAAGCTTATTTTGTATTTCTTAATGGGCCTCAAGCTCACATAGTGTCATGGTTGCCAAGCACTTGGGCGCGCGCTAAACCTCGTCACCTACAACCATGCACCTTTGTCCATAGTGCAATATGAACCATGGCACATTACACATGTAAATACAAAAATATGCCCCTCTTTCTTCTTTTTTTTTTTCATGTCAATTTTTTTTTTTCACATCAAACATCCTTTCTTTATGTTAAACTTTATTTTAATTAGTTAACTTCTCTTTGTACTTGTAAAAATTGATAGGTTAATTGATCAAAAGTATGAGATTCATTAATCTTCACTTATATATTTATTAAAAATCAATGAATCTATAGTTCAAAATCAATGAGTCTGCTACAAGTTTATTGACCTTCATCTGCAGGTTCAAATGAAAATGTAGGTGAAGATCAATGAATTTACAATAGGTTTATTGACCTTCACTTGTATGTTCATTGACATTCACTTACAGGTTTACATCAATTTAATTTTTATTTAATAACACATGAACACCCAATCAATAACACTTGAATCTTTATGTTACAACTAATGAATTTATTCACACAAATTAAAAAAATACAACAAAATAATTTGTAGTCAAAATCCAAGTTAAAAAATACAAAAAGAAGAAGAAAAAAAGAAGAAGAAGAAGAAGTACCTGTTGAATTTCAGAATAACAATTATATAACTTTCGCAAGTCCTCCTTTCTGGCTCAAGTTATAATTTTAGGTTTTGAAATCCTTGAAAGAACATTGATATAAAACAACAAAGTGCAAAAAAGAAGGAAGGGATAGTAACCGGAGAAGAAGAAAAGGAAGAGGAGAAGATAATGTAAAAAAGAGAAAGAAGAAGATGAAAAGTGTGTTAAAAAAAAAAAGAGAGGAAACATTGAACAACAAGAAGAAGAGGCGTTAAAAAAAAAAAAAAAAAAAAAGGTCACGGGGCCATGATATAATTTGGTTGACAGTGAGCTTGTGGGCTTGAAATTGAGCAAGTCTCATTTCACATATAATTTATTGTATATTTTTTATCAAATGATTCATGTTTTTTTATGTTTTCCAAATTTTAAAAAATATTAATAAAAAATTTATTTCATAAAATAAAAATATATTTCTTCAATAAAGTGTATAATTTGTTTAAATAAGTAATAAAATGTAAATTAAAAAAATAGTACCAATAAAAAATAAATATTAATATAATTTTCAAGATAATTGATGTATTTAAACTCTAAATATATTAAATGTGTAGTGCAAATAGGGGGTGCAATTTAACCAAGTCAAATTAGGTTTGAGATTTAGTTCATATGCTACTGAGGCAAGTTCAAGGTGAATTCACTAAATTATTGTTTTCAAGGTACTCACAAAATTTAAATAAATTTTAAAATTTTAAAAATAAACTAAAATTATTTGTTAAAAAGTTAACAATAAATTATTGATTAAAACTTATAATATATTTAATAATTATTACAATTTTATTCTAAAAGTATGTCTAAATATATTTTTTATACTTTATCATAGGTAAAAATTTGTATATTATTTATTTAATATATAAATTATTAATATATTAAAATTACAAATTAACTTAAAAGCTCTATTTAAACTTGTTCACAAAATATATAAATTGAATTTTGCATGACTTGAGTTTAATTCATTTATTAAAGGAATCTCACTATATGTCACGACCCAAACTAGGAGTCATGACCGGCGCTAGGGAATGGGAATTCTTTCGAATCCGGAACCCGTAGCAAGCCTAAGAAAATAAAATCATATAATAATTATATAAAAGTACGACCAAATTAAAATTTTTCTGAATCAATATATAAAATAAATACTCCAAATCCTTTTATAAATGAATACATATTCGTACAATGTTCAAATACAAATTCTCAGAGTATTTAATATCCAACAAAATAATACACCTCCAATATAGTGACACTACTACTGCAGTTTCTAGAATACAAATCAAAGTTTAGAATATACATTTGTATAAAACAGCCGGGACTGAAGAACACCGGCGAGGAACTCTATAACTAAGGTCTGACGATACGGAATCTCCTGAAAAAAAAAATTGAGGGGGGTCAGACCTCACTGAGTGAATTATTATACTATATATACATGCAAACTAAACCATAACATTCAGGCATTCTTATATATATATGTATATACACACATTTCACACGAATGCCAAACTTTGCTTTTATAAATATACTAAATGTAGAAAACATTTGCTTTAATTCATGAAGGATCCATAGAACCCTAAATAATAATAACTTCAAACAATCCCATCATCACTCTAGCCATACAGGCTCACTTGATTCCAAATAGAACACTTATTCCAATTTGGACAGCAGACTGGCCCCGAGACACTAAGTCAACCGAGCTCCAACAGTCTGACTGTCAGTGTGATTGGCCCCGAGACACTTGGTCAACCGAGCTCCAGCAATCACACTATCCATTACCTCACATCTCAATCAACCCAATAGATCATTCAATTCACTTATGGACAGTAGACTGGCCCCGAGACACTAAGTCAACCGAGCTCCAGCAGTCTGACTATCAGTGTGATTGGCCCCGCAATCACACTATCTAACATACCATTAATCTTAGTCAAATCAATTAAATCAATTATAATCACCCAATTTAACTCTCACTAAATCCTTATCTATCGTACCGGTACGTACACGGTCCTAGTGCTGCCCACTAGGAAGCACGTTCTATTGATATCCTTCACTTCGAATAAATCATTCATTCGAAAAATAATTAATGTAGAACCATATTCATAATAGTAAAACCAACCATATATATATATACCAAAAATATACCTAAAATATATCCAGTATATTTCAGGTATATATATATATGTAGTCAAATAAAATATGAAATAAACTAAAGATAAATCATTAATATAGTTAAAAACAATTTAAATGAGTAACAATAATATAACATGCATTATCTTAAAAATATACTTAAATATGCAAAAGATATACCCTAAGTACTCAAATCATTTAATAAACCATTTATGTATAAATATTCATTTAAATACGTGTTTGTGTTTAACATATATTCACAAATATACTAAAAATAAACCTAATTATCTAGCATGCATATATCAAAAATAAACCCTAAATATACCACTAATGTGTTAGGTTTAATTTAATAATAAAACATTTATTTATTAGGAAATAAATAAAAATATACCAAAAATAAACTTAAAAATAATTTAAGTGTAGGTTTATAATTTAACATGCAATTATATAAGAATAAACCTAAAATCTACTGAAACTATACCTAAAGTATACTAATCATTTAATAAATTAATTATGTCTAAGTGTACATTTTAAAACATGTGTATATTACTCAAATGTATTAAATCTAAACCTAATTGTTTAATATGCATATATCAAACTAACATGCCTAATTATTTAGTATGCATATATATAAAATGCAACCCTAAATATACCAGAAATATTATAATTTAAATCCCTTTTAAAACATACAATGAAAATGAAAAATTCTAAATAAATGCACCCTATTTGCAGTGCATATATATATAGTATAATAACTCACTAGTGTGCACTTCTCGAGACATACTCAACGGGCCTGGTCCGTTAGGCCTCGGTTCCGGCGCAGCTAGAAATATAAAGTAAAAATAACCGTCAGAATAAACTTCTAACTCTATACTTCTAGGATTACTATAGACAGATTTAAATCAAGAATTTAGAATTAGACTCGGACCGGTTGTCATGTTTTACGAGAAATCTACCGAAATTTCGGCAGAGTCTCCTCTGTAAAACGGACATCTCCCTATAAAAGTAGGGCCGATCCTGCACAGAAAACACACTTCGAAAATATAGAACCACAACCCCTCGATCGGACTCCCAAACTACAACTCTTCCGACCGAGGCTCACAATTCACGAAATAAACACATAATACATGGAAATTCCAATAATACCAAAAATACCTTTGAATAACCAAAATATAGCAATTGAATATTTAAAACGCTGAAAATAATTATTTAACCAATAATTTCAATAAAACCCTAATTGTGATAAAACAAATATTATATAAAAAAAAATTAACAATTCTCAACAAATTCATGAATATTGACCAGAATACATTTTAAAGTTCCAAATTACACCATTAACCCTAAAACATACTAAAAATCAATAAAAACCCATTTATTTAGAAAAATAGTATATTATATATAATTTGAAAATAATTGACGAAAAATAGTTTTAATTAGTTAAAAATACTAAAAATTTGCAGAAATCATTTTTATACCCTAAATAACTATTAAAACCAATTTAATTACATTTTTAACCAATTTAGTGTAAAATTACCAAAATACCCCTATATATATATATATATATTCACTATAAATGTTCAAAAATTCACCAAAAATTATATAATTACTAAAAAATTAATTTCCCAACATATAATTCAATAATATCAATAAATATACTCAATTTACCAATTTATTTCAATTAAACACATAATTAATCCTATTTTTCAAAATTACCTAAACTTAATAAATTCCAAATAAATACATAAAAATTCACAAAATTTACAAATAAATTTCTATAATTCATTTCAACTCCTATAATCACCATAAAACACCATTTCATAATTTAATTAATTAATTTTCGAAAATTAGAAAATAATAATAAAATAATCAAAAATTCACAAAAATTAAAATAAATTCCAAAAAATCACACAAAAATTATAGGATGTAGATTAAGCTTGGGGAATCAACTTTTGTTAAGGCATTTTCCATGAATCCACCAAAAATTCCCGAAAAAAAATAAAAATCCACAAATGGCCGAAATAAAGAAATCGAAAAACAGCAAAAATGGAGGGTTTAGAGCTCAAACCAAAGCTTGAATTGAGTTCACCGGAGCTTGAGGAGCTCAAGGACATCGGAATCGCGAAGAATGGTGGCCGGAATCGCTTGGAACCATGGTGAGCTCGAGTTTCGGTTCCTTGCTGCCACAGCCGCTTGCCGACGCCGGAGAAGAAGGTAGAAGACGACGGAAGGCGACTGGTGCTGCTGGAAGGCCGGACGGCACACCGACGGTAGGGGATCGACGGTGACAGGCGATGGTGGATGGTGGTTTGTGGTGGGTTTCGGGGGAGATGAGTTTGTGTGTGTGTGTTTTATGTTTAATGTACATATATATACATATAATACTTTATATTATAATAATACAATATATATATATATACTAATCTCCACACACACATATATTAATATATATATACACACATACATATATTCACACACAAATAAAATAATACAACCCTAATATATGTGTGTATATATATGTAGCACATATATTAATCACGCAGATAATGTAGTTTAATAAAATGAACAATATTAAAATAAAATAAACTAAGTTAAATACTATTAAAATAATATCATTCAAAGTAATAAATATAAATAATGTAAATAAATTCTCTAAAATACTAAGTCTCAAAATAAATATTAAATTATTTATGTGTCAATTTCCCCGAAAATACAATTCCCGGGAAAATTTTATATAAAGTACTTAAAATAATATAAAATAATTAAAATTAGTTGTAAACAAATAACAACTCTTAAAATATCATAAATATATACAAAAATTATTAACACTGCATATCCCGATGCAATATAAAAAAAAATTATTTAAAAATTCAGGATATTACAGTCTTCCCCCCTTACAAGAATTCGTCCCCGAATTCCAAAAAGAAAATTACAAGATCAAGAAAGAAAGAGATACGGGTAAGAAGCTCGTATCTCAACTTCAGTCTTTCACATAAGCTCTTTCACTATGTTGCCACGTCACGGAATCTTGATTATCTGAATCTAGTTTGAACATAACTATCGAGCTTAATAATCTACAATCACAACTGATTCCTTCTCAAACTTCAGATCTTCTTTCAGTTCTATATTGTTCAACGCGTCTCATCACACCACTTTTCAAAGACATTTGCAGAATTACAGTCTTCGATCTGAAACTCCATATCTCTGCATCTAGGATCCATATCGCTCTTCTGATCATAGCAACTTCTTCGCTGTATTCTGATCCATCTCATATCAAATTAAGACTTCTTTCCATAAAAGCCTCAGGTGGTGTCATTCCAATAATGCTATGGTAGCTGTTATTATAAGCGAATTCTATAGGTAGCATATAATCAACCTATCTACCTTCTAGATCCAAAACACACATCTTCAACATACTGTTTAGTGTCTGGATCATCCTCTCAGACTGTCATCTATCTGAGGATGAAAAGCAGTATTGAAATCCAATCAGGTGTCTATTACTCCCCATAATCTCTACCAAAATCGAAAGGTAAACACTGTACCTTTACCATATACAATGTACATAGGTAGTCCATGCAGGCACACAATATGCTTCATATGCAAATTAGCCCTCTTAGCTACTGAATAAGTGGTTTCCACTGGCTAAAAATTAGCTGACTTGGTCAATTTTTCTACAGTCATTCTAACGGAATTATATTCACCCTTCGAACGAGGTAACCAACCATAAAAATTATCACAATTCTCTCTTATTTCCATCAAAATTCAAAAGAGATCAAAACTTTCCAGAAGACTTCTGATATTCAGCTTTCACCGACTGGCAATTTTAACACTTAGAAATACAATCAATCACATCCTTCTATAATCCAACCCACTAGTACTGATCCTGAATACTGTGATAATTCTTGGTAACCATCCGGATGTACACTGCAAGTTCACTTCCACAACTTATATATAATCCCTTTCTCAGATTACAACATCAACCCTGTATCATTAACTTGGGCATCTCCTATTAGCAGATCATTCTATGGTGATATGTCATGATGACATGCTATGATGAATGTCATGATGAGATGATCTAATGAAATGTTATGACGAAATGCTAGAATGAAATGTCATAATGAAATGTTGTAATGAGATGCTATGATGATATGCTGTAATGATATCAGGTCTTATCCTCTAAAGTTCACGTAACCCTCAGATCAATCAGTCTTCTTCAGTACTTGGAAGTTGTTCTAATAAACATCTGTTCACACAATCTTCCCATTCTTCTGAGTTATGAGGGTCATAAGAGCTGTAATTCTAGAGAATTCTATTCAGATTTCCTATGATACCCAATTAAACCCAGAAAATTACAGATCTCAATGGATTCAATTAGTCTGGGCCGCTCAGATGCTGCTTCGATCTTTTGTGGATCAACTCGAATTCTATCTTTAAACACCACAATTCTAAGAAAAACAACACTCTCCATCCAATGATCACACTTTTTGAATTCAGCATAAAGCTGACATTCTCTTAGTGTCTGTAGTATAGTCCTCAAGTGATATACGTGCCCTTTCATTCACTTCGAATACACTAGTATATCATTAATGAAGACTACTACAAACTGATCCACAACTAATGATAACCCGACTTCAAATTAATTTTTGAAAAGAACTGTGCACTCTGTAGCTGATTAGATAGGTCATCTATCCTCAAAAGAGGATACTTTTCCTTCACTGTTACCCTGTTCATCTCTCTGCAGTCAATGCATAGTTTCAAGGTACCATCCTTCTTCCTTACAACAGGACTAGTGCACCCCGAAGAGAAACATAAGGTCTGATAAAACCTTGGTTATACAGCTCTCGTAATTGCTCCTACAGCTCTGCAAAAGTCATTTTGTAGGGCTACGTTGAAATAGGAGTTATATCAGGAACCATATCGATACAGAATTCAATCTCTGTAAATTGGTAAACCTGGTAACTCACAGGCAATTAAAACATCTGGGAGAGACAACTTCTCCACTGAAGTATACTCAACTAGAGCCAGATATTGCTGACAACCCTTTCATATCTCATCAAGATTAATTACACCCAAAATACTGAATTTACAATATCTCTCTGAATCTCAATTCTCGGTTCAGATGCCAACATATTATGCTTAATTCTGTAACACATAATTCTACCAGTCTTCTCTTATACTGTATTACATCTTCAGCATGACATATCAGATTGAAGAGTTTACAGGTAATCTTCTCAACTGATTACTATTCCCTTACTCTATGCAATAGCTGATACAGGTAATTATCCTTCCTTAAAGGTGGATGGAAGTATCTTAGAAATCCCCCTTTAACTCAAATTATGTGTCGCAGTCAGAACTGACAGCTTGCCATAAGGAATACAAGAGTGCTTCGTCTTCATTAGACATTTTTCGATTCCCCCGTCAAAGCATATTAAACAACTGCCAAACTTGACTACCTTAACCCTTGAGTTACAGTTACATCTAACCTACCCCTATACTAAATAGGTGTAGTAGAGTAGAAACTGTTACCACAACCTTAACTTGAAAAGACTGATTATCAATATTGTCTCTGCAGAAGAAACAATTCAGATTCACTACGCTGAAAAGATATGGAAATCAACAGAATTTAGAATATAGAATATACGCAGAATTGACATGTCTCAAGTTCTCAGTTGAAAAAAAGAAATTACATCTGCTGAACGATCGAAGGTATCGGCACTGCATTATACGAAACTCCTGTTGCAGAAGCAACATCATTGCAATGCTAAGCCACCAGCTCCTCATTCAATTATTCCCATTGTCAACAGTGATCATCAGGCCTTCTAAATCCATCTCTACCCCTACGCCTAACAGGATGCATAGGGGGTAGAACCTTATGCTCAGAAGATTAACTATCATCGATCTCATCGATCAATGGAGCGATTCACGCTCAAGGCAATCAACAAGGAGCAAAAATAAACAAATAGTTCAAATAATCACAAACATCAACAGACACCCTAACGGTTACGTGGAATTCCTAATGCAAGGAAGACTTTTCAAAGACATGACCGAACCTAATTCACTGCAGTAGTTTAACAGAAAACACAACTTCAAAAACTAGGGCCACAACTCAAACAACTAAGCCCTGACATAGAACTCAGCTCTGATACCAACTTTGTCACGACCCAAACTAGGAGTCATGACCGGCGCTAGGGAACGGGAATTCATTCGAATCCGGAACCCGTAGCAAGCCTAAGAAAATAAAATCATACAATAATTATATAAAAGTACGACCAAATTAAAATTTTTCTGAATCAATATATAAAATAAATACTCCAAATCCTTTTATAAATGAATACATATTCGTACAATGTTCAAATACAAATTCTCAGAGTATTTAATATCCAACAAAATAATACACCTCCAATATAGTGACACTACTACTGCAGTTTCTAGAATACAAATCAAAGTTTAGAATATACATTTGTATAAAACAGCCGGGACTGAAGAACACCGGCGAGGAACTCTATAACTAAGGTCTGACGATATGGAATCTCCTGAAAAAAAAAATTGAGGGGGGTCAGACCTCACTGAGTGAATTATTATACTATATATACATGCAAACTAAACCATAACATTCAGGCATTCTTATATATATATGTATATACACACATTTCACACGAATGCCAAACTTTGCTTTTATAAATATACTAAATGTAGAAAACATTTGCTTTAATTCATGAAGGATCCATAGAACCCTAAATAATAATAACTTCAAACAATCCCATCATCACTCTAGCCATACAGGCTCACTTGATTACAAATAGAACACTTATTCCAATTTGGACAGCAGACTGGCCCCGAGACACTAAGTCAACCGAGCTCCAACAGTCTGACTGTCAGTGTGATTGGCCCCGAGACACTTGGTCAACCGAGCTCCAGCAATCACACTATCCATTACCTCACATCTCAATCAACCCAATAGATCATTCAATTCACTTATGGACAGTAGACTGGCCCCGAGACACTAAGTCAACCGAGCTCCAGCAGTCTTACTATCAGTGTGATTGGCCCCGCAATCACACTATCTAACATACCATTAATCTTAGTCAAATCAATTAAATCAATTATAATCACCCAATTTAACTCTCACTAAATCCTTATCTATCGTACCGGTACGTACACGGTCCTAGTGCTGCCCACTAGGAAGCACGTTCTATTGATATCCTTCACTTCGAATAAATCATTCATTCGAAAAATAATTAA
Organism: Mallotus nudiflorus; assembly: GCA_947683625.1. NCBI lineage: Eukaryota > Viridiplantae > Streptophyta > Magnoliopsida > Malpighiales > Euphorbiaceae > Mallotus > Mallotus nudiflorus. Next base: position 662,501 of record CANTUR010000054.1, on the reverse strand, counting down.
TGTAGAACCATATTCATAATAGTAAAACCAACCATATATATATATACCAAAAATATACCTAAAATATATCCAGTATATTTCAGGTATATATATATATGTAGTCAAATAAAATATGAAATAAACTAAAGATAAATCATTAATATAGTTAAAAACAATTTAAATGAGTAACAATAATATAACATGCATTATCTTAAAAATATACTTAAATATGCAAAAGATATACCCTAAGTACTCAAATCATTTAATAAACCATTTATGTATAAATATTCATTTAAATACGTGTTTGTGTTTAACATATATTCACAAATATACTAAAAATAAACCTAATTATCTAGCATGCATATATCAAAAATAAACCCTAAATATACCACTAATGTGTTAGGTTTAATTTAATAATAAAACATTTATTTATTACGAAATAAATAAAAATATACCAAAAATAAACTTAAAAATAATTTAAGTGTAGGTTTATAATTTAACATGCAATTATATAAGAATAAACCTAAAATCTACTGAAACTATACCTAAAGTATACTAATCATTTAATAAATTAATTATGTCTAAGTGTACATTTTAAAACATGTGTATATTACTCAAATGTATTAAATCTAAACCTAATTGTTTAATATGCATATATCAAACTAACATGCCTAATTATTTAGTATGCATATATATAAAATGCAACCCTAAATATACCAGAAATATTATAATTTAAATCCCTTTTAAAACATACAATGAAAATGAAAAATTCTAAATAAATGCACCCTATTTGCAGTGCATATATATATAGTATAATAACTCACTAGTGTGCACTTCTCGAGACATACTCAACGGGCCTGGTCCGTTAGGCCTCGGTTCCGGCGCAGCTAGAAATATAAAGTAAAAATAACCGTCAGAATAAACTTCTAACTCTATACTTCTAGGATTACTATAGACAGATTTAAATCAAGAATTTAGAATTAGACTCGGACCGGTTGTCACGTTTTACGAGAAATCTACCGAAATTTCGGCAGAGTCTCCTCTGTAAAACGGACATCTCCCTACAAAAGTAGGGCCGATCCTGCACAGAAAACACACTTCGAAAATATAGAACCACAACCCCTCGATCGGACTCCCAAACTACAACTCTTCCGACCGAGGCTCACAATTCACGAAATAAACACATAATACATGGAAATTCCAATAATACCAAAAATACCTTTGAATAACCAAAATATAGCAATTGAATATTTAAAACGCTGAAAATAATTATTTAACCAATAATTTCAATAAAACCCTAATTGTGATAAAACAAATATTATATAAAAAAAAATTAACAATTCTCAACAAATTCATGAATATTGACCAGAATACATTTTAAAGTTCCAAATTACACCATTAACCCTAAAACATACTAAAAATCAATAAAAACCCATTTATTTAGAAAAATAGTATATTATATATAATTTGAAAATAATTGACGAAAAATAGTTTTAATTAGTTAAAAATACTAAAAATTTGCAGAAATCATTTTTATACCCTAAATAACTATTAAAACCAATTTAATTACATTTTTAACCAATTTAGTGTAAAATTACCAAAATACCCTTATATATATATATATATATTTATATTCACTATAAATGTTCAAAAATTCACCAAAAATTATATAATTACTAAAAAATTAATTTCTCAACATATAATTCAATAATATCAATAAATATACTCAATTTACCAATTTATTTCAATTAAACACATAATTAACCCTATTTTTCAAAATTACCTAAACTTAATAAATTCCAAATAAATACATAAAAATTCACAAAATTTACAAATAAATTTCTATAATTCATTTCAACTCCTATAATCACCATAAAACACCATTTCATAATTTAATTAATTAATTTTCGAAAATTAGAAAATAATAATAAAATAATCAAAAATTCACAAAAATTAAAATAAATTCCAAAAAATCACACAAAAATTATAGGATGTAGATTAAGCTTGGGGAATCAACTTTTGTTAAGGCATTTTCCATGAATCCACCAAAAATTCCCGAAAAAAAATAAAAATCCACAAATGGCCGAAATAAAGAAATCGAAAAACAGCAAAAATGGAGGGTTTAGAGCTCAAACCAAAGCTTGAATTGAGTTCACCGGAGCTTGAGGAGCTCAAGGACACCGGAATCGCGAAGAATGGTGGCCAGAATCGCTTGGAACCACGGTGAGCTCGAGTTTCGGTTCCTTGCTGCCACAGCCGCTTGCCGACGCCGGAGAAGAAGGTAGAAGACGACGGATGGCGATTGGAGCTGCTGGAAGGCCGGACGGCACACCGACGGTAGGGGATCGACGGTGACAGGCGATGGTGGATGGTGGTTTGTGGTGGGTTTCGGGGGAGATGAGTTTGTGTGTGTGTGTTTTATGTTTAATGTACATATATATACATATAATACTTTATATTATAATAATACAATATATATATATATATATATACTAATCTCCACACACACATATATTAATATATATATACACACATACATATATTCACACACAAATAAAATAATACAACCCTAATATATGTGTGTATATATATGTAGCACATATATTAATCACGCAGATAATGTAGTTTAATAAAATGAACAATATTAAAATAAAATACACTAAGTTAAATACTATTAAAATAATATCATTCAAAGTAATAAATATAAATAATGTAAATAAATTCTCTAAAATACTGAGTCTCAAAATAAATATTAAATTATTTATGTGTCAATTTCCCCGAAAATACAATTCCCGGGAAAATTTTACGTAAAGTACTTAAAATAATATAAAATAATTAAAATTAGTTGTAAACAAATAACAACTCTTAAAATATCATAAATATATACAAAAATTATTAACACTGCATATCCCGATGCAATATAAAAAAAATTATTTAAAAATTCGAGATATTACACTATATAAATTTGAAACGAATTTTTATTGAATTAAATTGGAATAGCTTATAGCAATTCAACTCGTTTTTTAAAGTGCAAATATTAATGATAGTGCAAATTGGTTGGGAGGCGAGGTAATATTTTTTAGGGAAAAAGTGCAATTTGGACTTTAAACTTGGACCTAATATTTATATTGGCCCCTAAAATTTTTTTTTTTAAAAAGTGGAACTTAATATTTAAAAATTCGAATATATTGGATCCTTATTTAAAGAATTAAGCCATTTTTTAAAGAATTGTTACAATTAAGTCTAAAAAACTAAAATCAAGTTTAACTTTAATGTTGATTAATAAAAATTAGTTTGAATTACAATAAAAATTGATGAAATTAGTTTTAAAATATAAATTTATGAAGTTTTTAAAAATTTTTATGGCTAAAAATATATATTTAAAAAATTTTAAAATATTTTTTATAGACCTAGAAATTTTTTTAAAAATTAAAAATTTTACAATTAAGTTAAATATATATTTAAAAAAGAATTATAAAATTTTTATATAGTTAATACATTTTTAAATTTTTTATAGATTTAAAAATTATTAAAAAAATTATTGAGTGCATGAAATTTTTTTTATTTAAATGTATGTCATTTGATTATAAATTTTAAAAATTTTAAAATTTTTTGGTTTATATGAAAAACATTTTTAATTTTTAAAAATTTCAAAAAAAATTAGCAATATATATATATATATATATATATATATATATATATATATATATATATATATATATATATATATATATATATATTTTTTTTTTTTTTTTTAAATTTTAAAACATCAAAAATTTGTATTTTGAAACCAATTTCATCAATTTACATTATTATTTAAACTAATTTTTATTAGTCAACATTAAAGTTAAACTTGATTTTGATTTTTTTAACTTAATTGTAATAATTCTTTAAAAAATGTTTAATTCTTTGAAGAAGGGTCAAATATGTTCGAATTTTTAAAGATTAAGTTTCACTTAAAAAAAATTTTTTTAGGGATCAATATGAATTTTGAGTCCAAATTCAGGGTTTAGATTGCAACTTTTTTAGGGTTCAAAATGACTGAAAGTACTGGCTAAATTCTTTATGGCTCATTCATTTCGTACAACGCAAAACTCTTTTGCAAGAAATCACAAGTACGACAAAATAGCAACCTAAGGATGTATGGGTGCTACTGTTGCTCATCTACTTGAGAAGATTGATTGAATGTAACAATCAGGCATGAGTAGAATAATTGATCTACTTTTGTTCAAAATAATAATAATGATAATAGTAATAATTAATCTAAGAGGAGATAAATATTTCCCTTTATTCTAATTCAAAGATTTTTATTTCGAAGATAAATTCAAAATATATATTTTAAATATTTTATATGTAATCAATAGAAAAAAATACATATTTATATATTATAAATATAATTCTTTGATACTATACAACTGGAACACATAAGAAGTTTTCATTCTTGTCTAGAGCTATAAAAAATAAAAAATAAAAAAACCATAGGGGAAGTCCAAAGTCCAAAATTACTTAGAAAACTTAACATTGATTTGATAAAACCTAGTCATCTTGGAGACAAGATCCTCCATCATGGAGGGAAAATACAATAACTAGAGATAGTTCGTCACCCAAGCACATCATTATTTTTTATTCCAGTTTCCTACCTTATGGTCCGAACATGTTGGGTGACTTACGTTGTTCTCGCCTCTCTCTCTCTCTCTCTCTCTCTCTCTCTCTCTCTATATATATATATATATATATATATTTATATAATGCATGAGTGTAAAAAAGGAATTTGAATGCACTGCATGTGATTCACCCGCATTGTTAACTGTATGAATTAGACTTATATTTATATATACTTTTTCAATATTATTTTCTCAGTGTTTATTTATTTATTTATTTTTTGTTTCCAAATTTACAAAATATTAAAGAAAATTATTTCATTTCATAAAATAGAATTATATTTTTCATAAAATGTATAATTTATTTAAAAAAGTAATAAATTGCAAGTTAAAAGATATTATTGATAAAAATAAATATTTATATAATTTCAAGATAGGAGTATAAACAAATTGCGTTTAATTGAATTTTGTCTAATTCAAATTTGGTTCAATACTACTGGGGCAAGTTCAAACCGAGTTCACCATGTTACGTTTTACAAATTGCTCTACGATGCCTCAATAAATTTAAACAATATTAAATATAAAATAAAATTATTTGTTAAAAAGTTAAAATAAATTATTATTATTATTAAAAATATAATATATTTAATAAAGAGTATGGTTTCATTTTAATAATATGTCTAAATATATTTTATATTTTATTTTAAGTAAAAATTTCTATATAATATATTTAATATTTAATTTATTAATACATTAAAATTATGAATTAATTTATGATCAAGTTGTATTTGAACTTGTTCACTAGATTTGTAAGTTGAACTTTCGTAGTTTAGATTCGGCTTGAATGAACTTTTATTGAATTAAATTCGAGTAATTTAATATGTTTTATTTATTTAATTGCAAATATTAATGACAAACTGCAAATTTATTGGAAGGCCAGGTAAATTATTTTATGCTATTATTATTTGTAATTTGAACCTAAAAAATTAGTCTGGTGTTGTTGGGATTTACAAGTGATTTACTGATTTTACAAAACTTGCTATCTTGGGAACAAGATCCTTCTATCATGGAGAAATAAAATAACCACTTGCATTTTAAAAAAAAAAAAAAAAAATACTACATATTTTCATGAAAAGAAATGCTACAACATCAACTTGCCATCTGAAATTCTTTTTGCTACCTTGTGGTATTATTAGCCTGTCTATACTGCTAAACATATAAGTAAAGTTCAAGTTTGCTCCCCATTCTCCCAAAACCTAAACTGAAATTACAGTTACTGAAGGATAATGATATCAAATATTTAATAAATTTGGCTTAGAATATTTAACGTACTTAGTTTTTATTTACAACGGATTTGGCCTTATTTGTATAAATATAAAGGAAAAATGATAAATATATGTTTCAAGGTAATTAATTATAGTTAAACCATCCAAAGATTGAGTAGTCAAATAGTATGGCTCTTTGCAAGACATCAATAGTTCAACGATTTGATTTTTATCTCTCTCCAGTTAAAAAAAAAAAATCATTTTATTTATACATTAAAATTTAAGATATATATTTTAAATATTTTATATTTAATTAATGAAAATAAAAAATATATATTTATATATTATAAACATAACCATTTCACACTAATAAAATTTTTTCATTCTAATTTATACCTAAAGCTTAAAAAAATAGCTTAGTGGAAATCCAAACTACTTGGAAAACTTAATATTGAATTTATAAATAAAACCGAGTCATCTTGGAGACAAGATCCTCATCATGGGAAAGTACAATAATTACCTAGAGATTGTTCATCAACCCAATCACATCACGTATGGTAGTTTGGTTTGTTTCTGAAAACGGTAAAGCATTATTTTTTATTCCACTTTCCTTAGCTTATTGTCCGAGCATATTGGTTGACTTGCATTATTCTCTCGTATAAAAGTAATGCATGAGTGCAAAAAAAAGAATTTGAATGTACTGTGATTCATACGCATTAGACTTACATCTAAATATATGCATATATTTTTTTTGAAAAGATTTCCTTCAATATCTATAGCTACAAAAATTTTGAATTAAGATTTTAATTAATTCACATCGAATTTGATAAATATTATAATAAATAGAATTTTTTAACACCTATAATTGTTAAATAAAAAAAAATTACACAAAATGCTCCAACTTGAGTTATTTAAAAAAAAAAAAAGTGCACCATCATCAACGGGAGTGCTATGGCAGACTGAGGCAGAGCAGGCCATCAATGTGAACGGCGAGCACATGGACCAAGGTAATGATTTTAAAACCTTGATCTAACTGTATTAAGTTAATTTTAAGTGTCTATTACATTATTTCATTTATGATATTTAAAAACATATTTATTTATTTCTAATATTTATAATAGTTAACGCTTATTAATTTTTTTAAAAATAAAATATTACATAATTTTATAAATTTTAAAAATAAATTAATATTCTTTTCAAATGTCAGAATGAAATAATGTAATATATCAAAATACAAGAGACATACAATAATTATTTCTAATTTTAATTCATGTCTACCAATAAATTTAATCCAGGGAAAAAAAAATCTGAAAATACTGAAAACACATATGGATGAATGCCATGGGGCGGCCGGCTTATCTGTGCATTCAAGACGCCGCGATAACATATTGTTTCATGTGATCAATGAATAGGATTTCAAGAAAGGTTGCACATGCTGGAGTAGGATCTAACGCCAATTTGAAAATATTTTAAGCACTCGATTAAGAAAGGAACGCCAGCTATAGCTCATGATCTCCTTCTATAAATACCCCTTCAAACCCTTCCAAGATATCATCACACTCACAACCTTAGCACACACATAGCAATCTTAGCCTTCTACACATTTCCTCTACATCCTAGAATTTGAGAAATGGCTTCAAAAGCTCAAGCCTCAGCTGCATTTCTCCTCGCTCTCAACCTCCTTTTCTTCAGTATGGTGAGTGCTACAGAGACTTGCCCTGCCAATATCTACGCAGATGTGGAAATATGTGGCTCATCGTTGACCAATATTCTTAGTATTCTTCTAGCACCAACTTCCCAATGCTGCGGCTATCTTGGCCTTCCTAATGTTGATATTGCTGCTTGCATTTGCCTTGCCATCGACGCTAAGATCTTGGGCTTGCCCATTAGTCTCACTGTTGATGCTTCTGTGAAATTGTTGTTCCAAAAATGCAACAAGAGTCTTCCATCTGACTTCACCTGTTCAAAGTACTATTAATGTACTCTACTTAAATAAGTTGCGACGTTTGTACTGGGCCTTACGTATATGCATGCCATGCATAAACGTAAGTTCAATAGTTCTATTAATGAATAATTTTCTAGGTTTGATGTGGGTACAAGAGAAGTCAATTAGATGTCTTCTTCTTCTACTTCAGCCTGCACTCTTCTGCTGAATGTTAATCAGTAGTAATAATAAAAATAAGTTCGTTTCAGTAACTATCAATATTTGAATGGATGCTGTCTCCTGTTTTCTAATGCATTTTTATTTAATTTGATGATTGAGTAATGTCTTTTATATTAATGAGCCATCTTAATTATGATCATGTTTATGCATATATATAACTATCATTTGAGGATAAAAATAAATATTTGACGTGGAACTATTGCAAGTTCGAACACAGAGATTTGAAAATTGTTATAGCAAATCAAGATGTCTATCGGGAAATGAAGATGATCAAAGAAAAATTAAGATGTATACGTTTTTGTTTATTTATTTTCAGTTTGTCAGCTACATTTCTGCTTTATTAGAAATAATTCAATGCAAATTTTGTTAGATTTTTCAATAAATTTTATAGGTTTATATTATTGAATAATAAGGTTGACGTATAAAATTATTAAAATTTATAATATTTTTTAAAAAATCAAATCCCTTATTTGAGACTCTTTTTAAGAGTTAGACTCTATTAAAAGTTCAAACTATGTGTACAGAGTTTTGTATAGATTAGCATTATATTTTGTATAATCGTCACAGTTGACTTTTTCCCTGGTTGTTAATTCAGGGCAATTAAAAACCCTTTATTTTATCGGTTGTTCATGTGATAACATCTGTTGACTTTGTATAGGATATAATTCTTTGTCATTCTTACGATGTCATGTGTCGATTATGTAATCTTATGATAATTAAAAGTAGATAATTCCTTAGACATAATGTAATGATGTTGAAAGCTCCATTTGGATCCTACATAATTAGATTGTGATGTGTGTTATAAGCATGTTTCTGGGCTTCACTCAATCAATAATTATTTGAATGTTGGTGTTTGAACAGTAAGTTTTCTAACAAAAAAAGCATAAACATGCTAACAATTGCGACAGTGTTGGTACGCTCTTATCAGGCTATGAGCCCAATAAGCCGATCAAAAGTTGGAGTTGGTCCATTTGGACTCCATATCGTTAGATTATAGCGTGTGTTATAAGCATGTTCCTAAGCCTCGCTCAGATAACAATTATCTGAGTGTTGTGATGTAGGTCAATTGTAAACCTAATCTCTAAGACTAAGCATAGAGTGAGTAAGGTGTCGAATACTAGAAAATTTGGAGTAACTTAATATTAACCGAACAAATACTTAGATGAATAGGCAGAATATTATACTAGAAAATGTTAAATGGTTCTAACTAATCTAAAATTTACTAAGGAATTATTAACTATACTATCTAATCTAAATAGTCTAACAACAAATTCAATTAGTGTTCATTAGAACTACAATTCATAAATAATCAAAGAACTATAATAATTAATAACACATGTATTGATTGGAAAATATAGCCAACAATCCTTAAAAGCAACTCTAATTGTCAATTAAAGATATTTTCATTTAGAATCTACAAGCATTCTCATGACATTACATGGATAAAAAAAACCATGAAATTTCATGTCAATTCTTTGATCCTTTAAAGTGAAATTCTTGTCTCCAAGTAATTTCTAACCTTTAAATAATTCTAATTGTATTTTCACCAAAATGCACTAATTCTCATTATATACATTTGATTAGTAAGTCATATATGGTGATCAATCATACATAACACAATAAACACTTAAACGAATTTAAATCATTCATATATTATAAAGATAAAAATGTAGTTTAGTTCTTAGATTAATTCCTCGTTGCAATTCTAATAAGCAAGGGATTAGCCAAAATACAACATATCCAAATTCAAACAACAACAAGAAAATATCAAATAACTAATAAGAGAAAAGAGAAAAAGATTATGTTGATGAATTCTTCGGTGCTCTCCAAGAAGTTACTTGATATTAAATGATTCCCCTGATATCTCCTTTCTCTTCAATATTTCTTCAAATTTATTCTTCAACTTCTTGGTAAAAACTAGAAATGATACTAACTATGTCACTGAAAAGAAAGAAAGTATTTTTCTTACACAGATAGAGTTAGACTCATGTATTTATAGAATTTTTTACATCCCAACTCGTGGTCTTTTCAAAAAGATGTAAAGGTGAGAAGGTATAATCAAAAGGCATAACGGCGAGTTGGCACCATAGCCTGACTCAGCACCCTTGCTTTTTGTTACGACTCGACACATTCATGACGAGTCAGCATAGTTGCTTGCTGTCACAAGTTAAGCTTGATTGTAACGAGTCGACATGCTCTTCTGTTTCCTTCTCTTGGCTTTTCTTGCGCCATTCTTCACTCTAATGCATTCAAATGCACCTTTAAGCATGAGATTAGCCTAAAAGGACTTGCAAATCACACAAACAACATAAAAGCACACAAATAACAATAAATAACATAATAATTAAACACAATGAAAATGCAACCTAAAGAAAAAGTGAACAACATGATCCTAAATGACTATACTATTTTGCATACTATTATGTTGGTGTTTGAACAATAAGTCTTCTGACAAGAAAAAAAAATGTAATGATGTTGAAAGCTTGCAAGTAGAGTAATTTAATTGATTAAATTTTGTAAGTAAGAAAGAGTGATATATAGAGGAATGGGGTTGACAACGCTGAGATTTTATCATAGAAATCAGATATAATTTCACCATAACTCACCTTATTAACTCACCTTATTGATCAATTGCTTAGTCACTATGAGCCGGATATTATGTTCAATTTGATACTTGTAGTTAGTATTATTTCATAAATAATATGTTTATAAGATTACAAATTTTTCTTATATAATTAATTTTGATGAATTCTACACATGCACTTACAAAATCTATAAAAATTGAAGGAATTTTATGACTTTTTATTATTGCGTTGATAATGCACTTATACTATTGAATTCGTTAATGATTCATAATTAATGTGTTGCCTAAGATTTCATTGATTTTATAGCTAATAAAATATTGTAAGTCAACTTTCTTTGATTTTTCCCCCTTCTCTCATGTGAACTCATGGATATTAGCATATGAAATTTTACTTCATCAATAATTTTTTTTTTAAGTAAAGTCTAAAAAAGTCATAATACTTTATTATTTATTTTTATATTCGATATACAACACTCAGAAAAATATAAATTATATTATTTTAATATACCAAAAATCAATACGCATATATTATTGATAACTAGGTTTAATCAACATGAACGTGTTAACTTGTTCCCAAAAAAAAAAAAAAACGTGAACGTGAACGTGATAAAGGAATTACTTTTTCAAAAAGAATAATATGACTTATCTTAAACAAAATGAATTTTTACGCGTTTTTATTATAATTTGTTTGAATTTTAACAAAACATTTTATAAATTTGACAGTACAATGTAAAAGAAAAAATATATAATTTATCATAATCGTAAAACAGGAAATTCTTTTATTGAGAAAGTGTTTGTGAGTTTAAACAAGAAAATGATGACAATAAAAGCTGATTAAATTAGAAATATTACTAAAGTGTCGATTTTGATTGTTATATCTGATTGGTTGATTGATGATTAAATGATTGGTGTTGATGATCCCCTTCCTATGTTGTCCTATTGCTTTTCATAATAAAATGCGTTAAGTTATCAATAAAAACATGCAAATCATCAGATTTCAGTTTGAGAAATTTAATTCATGTAACTTGTGCCTGTTCTTCCCCACCTCATCTTCCAACGTATTTCGCTGAATGTGACTTGTAGAATTTTCAATTGCCTTAATCATCAAGTCAAAATTGTTGGGTTGGACCTTTAATTGTATTATGGGTTTGTAGATTAAGTGAGCTTTTTATCGAATTAAATTAAAAAAAAAAAAAGAAATTTATCCAAAGTACTCTATTTTTAAATTTATTTATTAAAATGTATCCAATTTTCATTTATTACATTTTTATTTGTGCTCCTGTTCTTCCTTAATTTTTTTATTTTCTTTTTTACGCCATTTGTTTTTTCTTTTTTCCTCTTTTTCCTTTTTTTATTTTTTATTTTTTTCTTTTCCTTCTTATTTTTATTTCATTTTTTTCTCTCTTTTCATTTAATTTTATTTTCCTCTTTTTTATTTTTATTTTTTCACCTTCTCTTATTTTTTCTTTTTATTTATTTATTTATTTTGTCTTTATTTTTTCTCTAATTTTTATTTTATTTTTCCTTATTTTTTAATTTTTGTTATATATATATATATATATATATATATATATATATAACATATTTAAATTATAAAACTCATATTAGTTTTAACAAATAATTAAATTTTTAGATATGTAAATTTTTTTTTATGATCCTAGAAAAATATTTAGAAATATAAATTTGTATATTTATATATGTATTTGTATGATATTATGATATATTTTTTTTTTCATACACAAAACAAAACAAAAAACTTAAATATACAAATAATAAAACAGAAATAAATAAAATATTTCAAGTTTCATACATTTGAAATTTATATTAAAGTCATCATGAACAAAATTGATAACATAACAGTCATAATATTTAATTAAATATAATGAAAAATATAATGAGATTGTTTAGTATTGTTCATTATTCCTTATGAAACTTAATAAAAGTGTAAGAAATTAGTATACTGATTATATATGAATCACATGCTAATCATATACGGATCATATACTAATCATATACGAAAAATACTCTATTATACATTGTGATAATTGAGTTTTTTTTTTTTAATTGAATAGGGCATTGAAAATGTTGATTCTATTTCTATTTCTACTCATTTTGGTGGTATTGGTGGACAAAATATGAAGGGTGTTGATGTGGTATATATTGTTATTAGTTTTTTGTAATTTATTTTTTGTTGATTTTGGTTTATGATTTAATTTTGTATTTTTAGGATGTTGAAAATGATTTTGTAGTCCTCTTCCATATAAAAAGGGGCACAAACTTACCCATATCTTAAAGTCTACTTTTGCTATTGTATAGGATACTGAAAATAAATAAAAAGTATATGAAAAATATATTATAACTTAAACCTAAACATTTACTTTGGTGTTAAGCAGGTTGTAATTATTGTACTTGAAAATTTTTTTAAAAAATGAATATATTTAAAGTTTTTTTTGGTGTTGTTGAGTCATAAGAGGATGTTGCCATTTTATGTCCCATTTATAATTTCATATCGTTTTGATTTTTTTTTGGTTTTTGATACTCTTTTTCTTGTTAATAATGACAATGTAGTTGTATCACATAATTTCTTTTGTATGTTTATTGTATTTATGCAATCTTTATTTTATATCTAAATATTTCATAGTTGAAGGAGAGTTATTATTATGATTTTCTTTGAATATGATTTTGTTGATGATGCATTAGAAGATGTTAATATGTTATAATTTTGTATCCTTTTAGTTTATTTTTGGTTTTCGATTCATTTTTTCTATTTTAGTTTTTTTTTTTTTAATTTTGAAGAATGTATATGATATTTTTAGTTTTGTTATGCAATATTATGCATTTATTACAAAACATTCATTACTAATTTAATCAAATCTTTACCTATAAATTGTAAGTAATAGAAATAGAAAAATCATTACTAATTTCATTTATTCAATGAGAAAATATTCATTTTATGGCACAAAATGTTAAGAATTTAAATTTCAAATTTTACAAATTTTTTGTTTTAATAATAATAATAATAATTGATAACTTGTTTTCTAAAACCTTCGAGTCCTGTAAGCAATCAATCAACAAAGGACAAGGTGAGAGGTGGGGAGGATTTCCACAAATATAGAGAGATAAAGAGAGTAATGAGTCAAGAGAATATAATGATTTAGAATGAGAGATGTGAAGAGTATTTAAAAAGAAAGGGATGCTCAAACTTGAGAGGAATCTTATTCCTCATTAGTGTAGGAATTGTGCCCATTAAGTAGCATTTTTCTTATACATAAGTCTTTTTAATGAGCGACTCTTTGCCTATTTGGATCGGACATTCTTCTTTTACAAGTAAACTTTATTTAGGATAATTAACTTATATCATATTAGGAATATATATGTGGGGTATCAAGAGTCTCCCTAAAAGTCTATTTTGAATATTTATGTATGATATTTCTAGACCTGATAGATTTATTATGAATGAGTAACTCAGAATATTGATTTCTTTGCTGAAAGAGAGACTGTGTTCATGATTGTATCTATCGTTAGAGGGTGAGCTGAGGTGGCCGACCTCAATCATTGAAGGTGAGGATGCTCGATACCTAGTCTTGGAGTTTTGATATCTAAATAGAATAACTCTAAGATGCCCGCTGGATGTTGAGATGCTCGGTGTTATAGAAATCACTTGAGTTTTCAATCCTCAGTATTATAGAAATGACATAAGGATGCTAGTTTCAGTTACTTGACTTAAATGCTTAGTACTATAAAAGTGACATGAGTTTTCAAACCTCAGTATTATAAAAATGACCTGAGGGGCCAGCTTCAGTCATTAGACTTAGATGTTTGGTACTATAAAAGCAACCCAAGTTTTTAAACCTCAGTATTATAGAAATGACATGAGGCTAGCTTTAGTCACTAGACTTAGATGCTCAATACTATAGAAGCGACCTAAGTTTCTAAACTTCAGTACTATAAAAGTGACCTCAGGGTGTTATCTTCAGTCATTGGAGACATTTTGGCAGCTACAATCATAACCACTCGATTAATGAGCTTGTCTCTTTCTTGAAATACCATTTAGGATAGTAGAGATGTCCTTAATTTTTGTAGGGGTATTAAATGTTATTCTAAAACCTTCTGTCCCCTTTAAAAACCTATATTTTCTTCCTATTTTGCATCTTTGCTTTCTCTTTATAATTATGAATCTTGTTTTTTTGCTATTGAATTATCTTCATCTGTTTAGTGGCTATTGTCTTTTGCTAAGGGAATTGCTTTTATTTTGTAAGTGAAAAATTCTTTCTGTTATCTTTTTTTCAGCATTCTTTAGATTCATGGCACTATGAGAGCAAGTTAAATATGATTTGTATGAATCAAAAGTAGAAGAGGGTATGCTTAAGTGGTATACGAGGTGGTATAACATTCCCCAAGAGTTTGCTTTACACATTATGGGTAGAGGTTTTAAGGCTCATAAACACTTTTTAGATATAGAGAAAATGGTTATTTTATGTTGATAAGTTAGAAAGGGGATTGAGGCTTCCTTAAGACCCTTTTTGTCAAAGCCTTTCTAAATAGGTATAATATAGCCCCTCAGCAACTTTATCCTAATAGCTATAGGATTTTAACTAGGTATATATAGCTTATGTATAGGGAAGGTAGAGATTTGGGCTTAGATGTGTTCTGGTTTATGTATAGTTTAAATAACAAGAAAGGGGAGCTAACCTTTTCTTTGTCTGCTGATCCTCACCAAAGTATATTTTTTAAGCTTCCAAATTTGCTAAAGTCTTGGAGGCATAAATTTTTTATCATCGAATATCATCAATGTCTGTTGTTTATAGGTTGATGAGTGTTATAGGTGAAGTAATTTTCCAAACTCTCTGATCAAGATATGGGGCTAGCACGCAAACTTCATGTCTAAAGTTTAGCTGAAGGCACATCTGTTGAGACCTTCTTTTGAAGATATCTTTAGAGACTCTATCTTAGAGATGTGAATAATGATGTTGTTGGTAAGTGTTGATCTTTTAAAAGTATCTTTTAACTTTCCTTTTCCTTTATTTGTAAATGGCTAATTATTTCACATTTGTGGATGGACTCCTTTCAGATGATGAATTAGAGGTGTAGGAGGCCACCCAACTTAACCTAAAAGAAGAATTTCTGAAGACCCTAGCTAGTCCCTAACCTATTGTTAGGATTAACTCAGTGCAACACCTTGCTTGGAAGGATGTGTATGAGCCTTCTAAAAAATGCTCCCAAACTAAAAAGGCATATGATGAGTAAGAAATAATTGATGAGGTGTATGTTAAATGCCCTAAGATATTCAAATGTCCAGATGTGAGGAAATGAGTTATGTCAAAGACGAGCCCTTCGAGCATCCTCAATTCTCAGGTTAGGGATTAGTATATTAAATCCTTACACTTCCTTTAAGATATTTAGAGGTTGATGGAGGTGGACAGGGAGGAGCTTTTCAATTCACTAATTACACATTCTTTGGATGTAATTCCCTTACCTTGGCTGTCTTGTAACTATCCATAGGTATTCTTCATTTTGACCTTACTTTTCCTTTCAGATGACTCAAGGTTTGTTGCTGGCTAAAGATAACTACCACTTTTTGAAGAGTTAGTATAGCTTGAAGGAGACAGAGGTTGGCACTATAGCCATTAATTATGAAAAAAAGTTAGAGAAAACTTCAAAAGTGCTAAAGCTTTTCTAGACTAAGAATGCAGAGGCTAGATTTGAAGTTGAGGTGAGCCAGAAGAGGGTTTAAGAGCTTGAGTAATCATAAGCTCAACTTACTTCTAGAATTAAGTAGCAGGATACCAAGCTCAGAACCTTGAAGAAGGAGGTGATAGAAGAAAAGAAATCCAGAGGCAATGATATGAAGAACTATCAAAAAATGATGAAGGGATTTCTTAAGGCTTATAAATCTGAGTGTCAGAGGATACTGCTCACTCAACATTTGAATTTGGACTTCTCTAAGCTTAAAAAGATTACATTTAATGATTTTGTAAGGCTAGTTGCTAAAGAAGATGCTACAAATAAGTATGCTTCCAAGCAACCAAAGGATCTGAAGGTTGTTGGAAAGAAAGTTGTTGTTGTTGAGAAGTCCACTTTTGAGCAATCTATTGATCTAAAAGTTATTAGAAAAAAAAATAAATACTAAAGATAATCTTTCTACTTCTCAAGTTGTACCAATTTTTAAAGTTTGGATTTTTAAAAATGTAGGTGCCCTCCATTGATGTAGTTATGCCTTTTGGAAATGAGGCTAATGTAAATACTTAGTGTGTTTTCTTCTTCTTTTTCTTTCTTCCTTTTTTTGATATAATGTAATGTAATAAGAATAGTAATGAAAAAGGTACTTTATTTTTTAACAAATTAGCTTTATTTTAAGTATATTATCTTTATTGATATTTTTTGTGAGATTATCTAAGTTCCAATATCATGGTAAC
The DNA here is from genome assembly GCA_947683625.1 of Mallotus nudiflorus. Taxonomy (NCBI): domain Eukaryota; kingdom Viridiplantae; phylum Streptophyta; class Magnoliopsida; order Malpighiales; family Euphorbiaceae; genus Mallotus; species Mallotus nudiflorus. The sequence continues at coordinate 645,492 of CANTUR010000054.1, read as the reverse complement.
TCTTTTCCTTTTTCATCTTTGATTATGTATACACCGTTAGTAGTTTTCCGAATGACTTGATAAAGACCTTCCTAGTTAGGTTTGACCTTGCCCATTCTTAAGTTGCCTTTGCCAATGTCAGCTCTTCTGAGTAATTGTCTTAGCTGGACATGCTTATTATGATATTCCTTGATCTTCTACTATAATAGATGCATGTTCCTTTCTTTCTTTAAGTAGATTTAAGCATATTCAAGCACTGATGTTATTGATCTCCTAATCTAGATCCTTAATTACTCAGTAGCTTGATGATTCGATCTCTATTGGAATTACAACATCCATTCCATATGTCAATCTGAAAAGCATTTCTCTTATGGAAGTTCTGGGTGTTATTCTATATGCCTAAATAACATTATTGAGCTCATCAACCTAGTTTCCTTTCTTCTCATCTAACCTTTTGAAAGAGTCCTAGAGGGGGGGGGGGGTGAATAGGACTATCGAACAAAAATAGGAAATTAAAGGAATTCTTTGCAAGAATTGAGTAAGAGTTGAGAAGGAAGAATGAAGAACACCAATATTTAAGGAGTTCGGATTCAATAATAATCCTACATCTCTACCTAACTTATCCCCAAGTTAGGATTTTTTAATCACCCATAATCTTAATCACAAGATTGAGAATACATAAGAGTTTTATGGCTCACTCTTATAACCTTACAACTTAAGTTTCAAGGATCACTCAAAAACCAAATTACAAGTGTTTTCAAGGCTTACACTAAAACCAAATTCCCAAGTGTTTTAATGGCTAAACACTTAAACCAATTCCTTTAGAATAGAATCTCACTTCCCATTTTCTAAACCTAGAAAATAGAAGAATAAGAATGTCTATTCTAATCACTCACCAACTCTCACAAGAGTTATACATAAAGAATTTGTTAAAAAGAAAGTTTAAGAGCTCAATTGAATGTTTAAGAAAATGATGAATGATAAACAAGTTTTCTTTTTTTTTTTCAATTGATTTCTAAGTTGTGTTTATATAGAAAAACACTTAAAAATATAATTTTTGGATGTATCAATCATGTCTCCAACTTTTAAAATTGATTTTGAATTAATTCTTGGACTTTTGGTAGCTCAAAGGATGCTCACGGGCGGCTCACGAGTGAACAATGCTCGTAAAGGGTGAAAATATATATGTTGTATTCAAAAATTCTCATTGGAATGCTGTCAGGGGTCTGCTCATGAGCAGGTCATAAGCAAACAGCTCCTGAGGAGCGCTTGTGAGGGGTGCTGCCATTTTTTGGCAAAAATATGCTCCAAAGGCTCCATTGAAGGATAACTCATGACCATTTTGAAAGATGCTCATGAACGGGACTGAAGACGATCAATTCAGCTAAAATGTTCTTCATAAAAGTTATAGATAATTGTCTTATCTTTCCATAAAATTTTGAATCGCCTCAATTAGACATCTGTAGCTTAAGATATTTCTGAAATACCAAGAATTGTGCAAATTGAAATGCAAGCTGCATATGCTGACTTTGACTGAAGATTTGCATACCCAAATGAACTTGGATTTTGATAAGCAAGCACAATTTGGAAAGCTTAAGATGTCTACTTTAAAAGTTAAGACACTTATTTTTCTCATTTAAGAGCTCTAAATATGTCAAAAGTCTTCTTCAATATCAGAGGTTCAATTAGCCCGAAAAGTCACTATTCATCTAAAAGTGTATATGCTTGGTATATGTTTGGTATATAATTCCCTACACACTTAATTGAAATTATTAGTATAAAAATTATTTGTCAAAGTCCAAAATTAGGAGTTTGATCATGAAAATGGTCAACACCTCTTTTTCAATCCTTGCATGATGATCCTGTTGGTGACCTCTATCTTGCCATTTATTTACGGATGAGCTACTGAAGTGAATATGAGCTTTATGCTCAGATCTGAATAGAACCTTTTGAATTTTTCATTGTCAAATTATTTCCCATTATCCGTTATCAATGTATATGGTATGTCAAACTTGTAAATTACTTCCTTCCAAAAGAAGTGTTGAATCCAAGCTTCTATGATGGTTAAGATAGCTTCAACCTTTACCCACTTGGTAAAGTGGTCTATGGCTATGATCAAGAATTTCTTTTAAGAGGTTAAGACTAGAAATAGACCTAAGATATCCATCCCCTAAATTGCAAAAGGCCAAGGACTTCTAATTAGATGCTCAGAGTTAGAAGGTTTATGATTGAGGTAGGAAAACTGCTAGTACTTGTGGAATTCTTGGATGAGCGTCTGAGCATCTTTGGATATAGTAGGCCAATAATAGCCTTAAAATAGTGTTTTTCCAAATAATGAGTTATAGGATACGTATGCTCCACATATTTCTTCATGAATTTCTCTAAGTATGTAATTACCTTCTTCTGATAATACACAATTAGACTATGGATATGATAAGTATCTTTTATAGAATTCTCCATTATACATGGAATAATGGGTGACTTTTATTTTCAATTTTTGAGCCTTAAGTTTATCTTGTGGAAGCATACCATGCTCTAAATATTAAATGATTGGCTTCATCCATTCTACCACCTCTTGGGTATCCATGATCTTTGCTTCCTCAATGCTAGATCAATCAATTCTTTAGTTAATTTTAACTTTTTAAATGTTTTATTACCTTTTGTTACTAATTTAGCAAATAAATATGCATTTAAATTTTCACTTATGGGAATTTATATGATTTCCCATTATCATTGTTCCTGCTCGAGCTTCTTTAGGAGTTGTCTATCCCTTTTTATATATTTAATTATGCTTGGTTCTTTGATTTGGTACATTCCTCTGACTTGGTTAACAACTAGTTGTGAATCAGAATAGATATTATGATGCTTCATTCTAACTTATGTAGCTAATTTCAAGCGTATGACTAATGCTTCATACTCAGTTGCATTATTGGTTACATTGTATTTAATTTGCCTTACATATTTTGTAATAACTTTGCTCAGCCCTTTAAGGATGATTCCAACTTCCAATCCTTATACTTTAGAAGCACCATCTATGTACAACTTCTATTCTTGATGTGTAGAAGAGACTAACTCTTCCATTATCATCTCTTGTATGAAATTTGCCAAAGCTTGGGCTTCGATATAATGTCGACATTCATAACTGATGTCAAAATTGCCTAGCTAGACCGACCATTGGACAAAATGTCCGAAAGTTTCAAGTCTCTAAGGGATTTTTCGTAAGGGAAAGTTTGTTTTAACAATGATTAAGTAAGCCTAAAAGTGCTGTTTGAACTTTCATGATGTATGGATGACCATCATAACAAGTTTGTCCAAATTAGGATATTGGACCTCCGAGCCTTTGAGTATTTTGCTAACATAGTAAATCGGCCTTTATTGACTCCCTTCTTCCTAAATCGATATTAAAGCAATTAACTTATGACCAGTAAAGAGATACAAGTATAAAGTTTCCTCTAGGATTGGTTTGCTGAGTAATGGTGGTAAGGACAAAAACTTCTTAATCTCTTCAAATGCTGGTTGACATTCATTATTCCACTCAAACTTCCTAGTGTTCTATGAAGATTGAAAGAGAGGCAAGCACTTTTTAGTTGAGCATGAGATGAACCTTTCGAGTATTATGATATTGCCATCGAATTTTTGAAGTTCATTCAGTGATGCAGAGCTTTCATATTGAGAATGACTTCCATCTTTTATAGTTTTGCTTTAATTCTTCTATGCAAAATCATAAAGCCTAAGAATTTTTTGGCTTTTACTTTAAAGACACATTTATTCATATTCATCTTAATCCGGCATTAATCCAATATATGGATGATTTGCTCAAAATCCTCATTATGCTTTTCTGCTCATTAGCTTTTGACGATAATGTCACCCACATATACTTCCACAGTCTTCCCAATCTAATCCTGGAACACATGGTTCATCAGCCTCTAGTAAGTTTCTCTGGCATTCTTTAACCTAAAAGGCATAACTTTGTAATAGTAAAGGCCTTCGTGGGTGATGAATAATGTTTTCTCTTAATCTTCTTTTTTCATTAGAATCTGGTGGTACCCTTAAGCTGCATTAATGAAGCTATATAGGTTGTGACAAGCAGTGGAGTCTACCAACTGGTTGATTATTGGCAATGGATAATTGTCCTTAAGGCATACGTTGTTAATGTCAATGTAATCATGAACATTATATACTTCCGGTTTGACTTTTTTATCAGTACCACACTAACTACTTAGTCTAGATATATGACTTCCCTGATGAATTCAATGTCTAATAAATTTTTTATTTCTTCAACAATAACCTTTTGCCTTCTATACATAAACTTCCTCTTCTTTTAAATTATAGGTTTTGTCTTTAGGTTGATGTTTTAGTTATGTGAGGTAGCCCGAGGATATACTCCAACAATATCAAATGCCTTGGAGGCAAAGCTACTCGAGTTTTTACTGAGAACTCCACTTATCCCTTTTTTTATTTCCTCATCAAGCTCATTGCCAATTCTAATTATCTTTCCTTTGGCTATCTATAAAGTCTAGACTTGATCAACTGGCTTTAGATTAGCACCTTATTTTTTTATCTCTAAAGATTCTAAAGGGAATGCTTCCATCTGAGGCTTGATAGCTAATTAATAACATTGTTTGGCCATAGACTAATCTTTGAGGATAGTTATTACTCGATCTTCCATAGGGATCTTCCTGGTCAATCATTTAATACTTGTGAATGCATTAATTTCATATAGGATTAGCCTTCTGATGATTCCATTATAAGTGAGTGGGAGGTCTATTGTGTTAAACAATGACCTAACAACTATGATGTCTCCATTTTTTTGGTTTCTAAATTCTACTACTAGCTCTACTACTCCTATTGGTTGGGTTGTTCCTCTATAGAAGCTTATGATAGGGTTACAATGATCCCATCATTAATTAGAACCTCTTTACTAGGTAATTTTGGATGTTGGCACTTATAGCCAATGCATCATTATAAGGATGTTAAGCATATTCCCCTTCCTTAGGTTCAAAGGTGATAACTAATTTTTATTTAGACACCAAACATCCTTCCTTTTAAGTTCTCTTTAATTTCTTCTCAATCAGTGTTTCTCCTCCAATAATCATATTAATGATTCTAATCACCTTATTCTGTATAATCTTTTGATCTGGCTTGTCTCTATTCTGATCATCTGAAACTCTCTATTCTAATCATCTGAATCTCTGTCCTTTCTAATATTATTTATGCATCTGCCTAGCTTTCCATTTTTAATTAATTACTTGAATGCCCATCTAAGGTTTTGACATGTATCTGTCTCATGCCTATAATCTCTATAGTATTGATAGTAGATTCTTCTATCTTGCATTATTATCTTAAATGGATTTATCTATCTGCCTAGAGGTTTACCTGTGCCATTTTGCCTGATCCATATAAGAATTTCTGACCTTGGGGCATTTAGAGGTATATACCTTTCAACTTCTCTTCTAAATCCTTAAGTCAGATTTCTAAAGTTATTGTGAGAAGCAATGGGCATCCTTAAATTAAACCTCTGAGTCTTCTTGTAAGGTGGCCTTTCATCATCTCAATATAGCCTTCTATCATCATCTAACTTGATTAACTTTATGGCCATACACATAACCTCAGAGAAAGTGTGAGGTTCTTTTGTTATGATATTATCTTTGAGCTTCCCAACTAAGTTCCAGTCTCCATTTCCTTGATGGCTACTTTATCACTTAGATTCTCAATCTACATAATAATTTTATTGAACATATCCAAGTACCTCTTTAATGATTTATTGGCTTCTTATTTGCATATCCAAAGATCATTTATATTTTTAGCAGAAGGGACATTAGTGATAAATTAGATCCTGAATGTCTTGACCAATTCTTTAAAGGATGAATTAGAGTTCTTAGGAAGCTGATGAAACCACCTTTGAGCAGTCTTAGTGAACGTGCTGGGAGAGACTTAGCATAGGATTCCATCATTCACATTCTGGAGCATCATTTTAGTTTTGAATAATGATATGTGATTGATTACCATCATATTGATATAGCTGAGGCAGTTTTAACTTAGATGGGATCTCTGTTCTAATTATTTTGCTTATGAAGGATGTTGTCCTATCTAGAATGCATTCATCCTCCTTTCATGAACTAGTATGAGCTTTTTATATGACTTCCTCAATCTTTTGAGCTATCTTTGAGTCATCCAAGGTTGGAGTACTTATGTCAAACTCCCCTTCTGGATCTTTTTAAGCTTCTTTATTTCCACCGAGCATGATTTAAGTTACTACCGGTGGTATTATCATATTATTATTCTAATTGGGTATTCTGAGATTATTGTGTTGAATTAGAGCATTCAGTTGTTATTGCATCATTGTCATTTGGGCTTGGATATTTTTAATCATTACTTCTCTATTTAATGGAGGCAGATTTAGTATTTGGGTTACAATGTTTAGGTTTGGTGTGTTTATGGTAAGAGTGCTCGATAAACTGGAAAAGGGTATGGAAGGTATGGGTCTGCTAGTATGTTGTAAAGGAGCATAATAAAGGAAATTACTTCCCAAAGTTATCCATATTTGAGTAATGCCAAGTGGTGTATTTGTATCAAGGGGAGTTTGTGATAAAGGTGCAATATGTTGAATAGGAGCCAATGGATTGATAAAAGGAATGAGGGTTGATGGATTAAGTTGATTCTGCTAGATGGAGGCTGATGGCAGACTAGAAGTCATAATGTAATTACTTTACTCAGTAGACAATAATAGCTCTACTTCAAGAGATCCCTATAGATGGCACCACTCTAGAACCTCTGAGTCTTGTAAGTAAGTAATCAACAAAATGTAAAGTGAGAGGTGAGGAGGATCTTCATAAACCCTCTGATACATAAGTTAGAGAATATAAAAAGAGAATTTAGAGAGATAAAAATAGTAATGAGTCAAGAGAATAAAATGATTTAGAATGAGAGATGTGAAAAGTATTTATAAAGAAAAGCATGCTCAAACCTGAGAGGAATAGGATTCCTCATTCATGTAGGACTTATGCCCGTTGAGGAACATTTTCCTTATCCATAAGTCTTCTTAATGAGGGACTTCTTTCCTATTTGGATTGGACATTCTTCTTCTACAAGTAACCCTTATTTAGGATAATTAACCTATATCATATTAGGAATATATATATATATATATATATGGGGCATCAATAATAATAATAATAATAATAATAATAATAATAATAATAATAATAATAATAATAATAATAATAATAATAATAATAATAATAATAATAATAATAATAATAAATTCCACAAGTGCAGGAAGTGTTTCATTCTTTATTGTAATTATTAAATTTTTTAATTATTAACCAGATACGAAAAATACTTTTTTTAATGGGGCATCAACATAATTTAGAAGTTAAGAATAAAATTAATAATTTATTTTATATAAATTATTAAATTTAATTTCTTATATCTGATCATATCTAATATGGGAAATAAATTAAAATAAACTAAATGAAAAATAAATAAAAAATATTCCATATTTCATACTTTTAGAATTCGCATTCCAATTACTTTACAAATTTAAAAAATGAAAATTTCTCCTTATTTTCTATTGTATCGAGTACATTAAAATTATGTATATATATTTTTGTTAATTTAGAATACTTTCCGGTTGTATTACGTATCTAATACAATAGTTTAGATTACTTTCTGTTTATTTTATGTTCCTAATGCAATAGTTTTATATTTTTTTATCAATTTAGAAAAATTTAATTAAAGATCAGCAACACTGTAATGGGAATCAAATGCCCAAATTGGATGAGTATATGCTTTTGGGGGTTATCATGTACATGCCACAGCACAGCCTTACAAGAAAGCTTCAAGTAGAAATCAATTACATGTGTCATGCCATCACAATCCCATTCGACATAAGGCCTACAATTTTTTGTTCATTTATGCGCACTGTATGAAATTCCAATCACTTTGCTCAGCAGTTATGAGTCCTGGGTAAGCACTGTTGTTCAGGCAAAGGCAGAGACAAGTGGAAACAACTTTCCACAAATGATGCCATTAACTCTTCCATAAATAAGCTTTTGCTTCTTAAACTAGTGAGATCATCACTAATAAAAGATAACCACCATCTTCAATTCATTGAAGCCGATTTTAGCATTAAATTATTCAACAATGTAGCTCAAAATTCAAAACAACCTCAACCCTCTCTTAAAGTCTTAACCATATCAAAAATAAAATTGCAAACAAAACTAACTTTTAAGTTCTGCCATTTTGGTTAGTGCACCAACCAGAACAAATGAAAAGGCATAATTTAGTTAGAGGAAATTCTAGCTTACTATTAGTAACCACATAACTAGAAATAATCTACAATAAGAATGAAAAATAATGCTTAGCCATATAAAGCACAATCAGTAATCCAAAAACCCAAGGCATCAACATATATCCAATAAAAAATGTCACCGATCCACACAACATCAAAACTAAAGATATCCCTAACATCAAAAATGTAAATCCTGCTGGTATTATTTATGACGACGGCCTCGATGATAACAATGATGACCTCTTTATCCTTGTATCTATTGGAGAGTCATCAAAAAATGGAATCGAAGATGACGATGGTGAACGTAGAAAATTAAGCACTAAAAGCAATAACACATAGTAAATTAAGGAGAGAAGAAGAATGGGGAAGAAGGTGATAGTGATGGTGATGGTGGCAAAGAAAGGTGAAGATGCAAGGAGGAAAGTGACGATGATGGTGATGGTGGTGGAAGGGAGGGGAAGATGCATGGATTTTTTTCCTTTTGTGTCATTTACCTATGGGTTTTTTTTTTTGTTTTGTTTCATTTACATTTAATAAGGAGGAGAGGAGACACAAAGGTAATTATTTTTAGGGAGTTGGGGGTAATTTAGTAAAAAAATAAAAAGTGGTTGCATTTTAGAAAATGAGGGCACTTTTTTGGACATTTATGTTAAATTCCCAATTAAAAATCATATTTGGACCCAAATACTTAGGGGATTTGGTTTGTATTTTGGAATCGGAATTTGAATGGCGAAGGGAATAAAAATTTTAATAAATGTTTGGTTCATTATGAAATGAGAATGGAAATCGACATAATTTATCATTTAAACTTTTATAATTATTTTTTATATATTAAAATTATTTATTATTAAAATATTTTTAAAAAATATTTATTTATCTACTAAAATATTATTACAATTGTTAAAAAAATATTTATCTTTTAGTAAATGTTTTTTATTCAAATATTTTAATAATTATTTTTATTAATTTATATATTTTATTTAAAAATTAAATTATGGTTAATTTGACTTAATGACAAGGAAATCAAAATTCATTGTCTATAAGGTAGGTGGGAATGAGTCATTGCCATTCCTTATGCGCTTTATTTGAAAATAAGCACTAACATGCCTATTCTTGAGCTGATTTTGGCCCAAACAAGTAGACCTTTAGATAAAATTAAAAATAAAGGGATATAAAATGCTTTAAAAATTCAACTCAACCACTAAAATATTCCATATTTTCCTTTATTACTGGTGCGCTCTAAAAGGGTGAAATAATTTCATGCGTGCCTCCTTTAATATTAACCTAAAACAAAAAAATGCTGCTCTCTTATGCTTGTCTCGAACCCCACCCACGCCCTCCTTCAACTGTAATCACCAGAGAACCAATAGTTTTATCACCACCAACACTACCGTTCTTCTTTCATCATTCGCTGCCGCCCAACTCCTTTGTCCTTCTTTTTGACTTAAAAACCACAAGCCCCTCCAATTCTTCATCTCCGCCTCCATTTTTTGTTTACACCTCTGGTTTGCATTCTACTGCTGAATAATATGATCGTATTGAAGGGGAATGTGCTGTTGTCGATGTAGCAGCAGACAATTCTGAATCGGTGAATTAATGTGTTGTTCGATTCTGAATCGGTGGGTGAAACTCATTTGTTGCAATACCTTCTAACCAGGCTTTTGGGTATGCCAGTCGCTTGGAGGAGGCACAGATTCTGGCATGGGGACTTTACTTATTTTAAAGATCAGAGAGGAATGCCCAAATAGGACGATGCTTACTTTCTCTATTTTTCCTTCACCAAAGGTCTCAGATACAATTGTGAAGCCATACAGTGCCACCATTTCCGTGCATCAGTTAGTAGAGAACGCTGATACATGTATTGTACTTGACAAAGTAATAGCTTACTGTTTCTCGGTAGCACTGAGCTGAGTTGTAGCTCATTCCAGGCTTCAATCTAGGTGACCACGGCATCACCAAGTTTTTGAAAATAAGGATCAACATGGCCTAGCTTTTCCTTAACTAGTTTGGAAAGCTTGAGATAGTAGTTTTGTACAGTGATTCACTCTTTTGGGAGAATAACAAATTGGAAGAATGGGATGATGTTTTCCTGCCAGTTTATGCCTTTATTTCCTTCTTCAAATTGATGAATGGGTTGCTAGCCTTGCTGTGCCAAATGTATAGCAACCCAATTTTCACCCTAAAACTCAGATGGTCACAGATCACCTACATAAATTCACATGCATTGTGCTTTATAACAGCAGCTCCTCAGTACACATGAGGACACAAAGAAAGCTATTTGCAACCCAACGAGCATAGGAAACACATATATCCAGCACAGGAAACACAAGAAGCATGGAACTAATGCTAATTGCTGATTCTAACTCACTATGGATCATGCAATTTAAGGCATTTGGGAAATATCCAAATTAACATTAGGATTATAGGAACTAGGATTAGCACCAGTTATTATTCTGAAAATTTAAAAAAAAAAAAAAAAGAAATATTTTAGGCCCATAATTTAACAAAAAGAAAATGCCACTAGCAAATAGGATTTCACATTGACCATCAATTAATGTTCATGCAAATTATTATTAGAAAACCATGAAACTCGTAATCAATAGAGAGTAAGTTTTCAAATTTTTTAAATTACCTTGGCACACCAGCCAGCCCACATATCATCATATTTGCCAATAGGTTGACCATCACTCATGAGTCAAAAGTACAAAGCAGGGCCAATAAGCTCAAATCATAGATTAATTGACTTAATTGACATTATTTAATTATAAACAAGCAAATTAATTTTTAATATATGTTATATAAAATTATTGTATTAGAAACATAAAATAAACAAAAAATATTCTAAATTATTGTATCAGAAAAATAAAATAAATGGAAAATATTATAAAATAAATTTAAATTCGTACAATTTTTACAAAATGAAAATATCAATCATATTATTTTAATTAATTAATTTTAAAAAAGAATCGGAAAACAATAATAAACTGAAAGGTACAAAAAAGAATCAAAAACCAAAAACATATTCAAAGAAAATCAAAATAATAAATATCCTTCAACTATGGAATATTTGGACATAAAATGTAATGACCCTAGTTTTTAAATTATTTTAATAATTATCAGTTTATACAATATTAATAAATTTTAAAACTATATTTGATTGTTTGATTATTTTGTGAATAATTATTATTATTTTTACGTTTAATTATAATTTTCTACGTAAATGTATATATTGAAGTGTATTATTTCAGACAATATTATTTTAATAATTTTTAATTTAGTGCATTAATATTTTAATATTTTTAATTTAATAAACTACATTATTGTATTGCATTTTATGTGTTAATATATATATATTAGTGCAATATATACAATAAACTACATTATTGTATTGCATTTTAATATTCCCTACCGTTAGAGTGCCACCTCACCCTTTGTTGTCGACCACCCCGTCCCTCTACCAGCTCTGCCATCCTCCTCTCCCTTTCCCGGTGTCGGCAGTGACATAAACGTCCATTTTAGTCGAAGCTCGTTTTTCCATCGTCTCTCCTTCGTCCGGCCACCATTCTTCACGTTTCCAGTGCTGATGTACTCCTGGAGCTTTGAGGAGGTTCAATCCAAGCTCCTTTTAGCTTGAAAACATGATTTGGTGTGGTGTTTTGTTTATTTTTGAATTCGGCCATTTTAGGGTTTCAAATTTTTTTCGGGAATTTGTGAATGATTCATGGAAAATACCTTTATAAAAGTTTATCCCCCTAGCTCAAGCTACATCCCTGAATTTTTTTCTAATTTTTAGGAATTATTTTGATTTTTGTGAATTTTTGAATATATTATTATTAATTTATTAATTTTCATAAATTAATTATATAAATTATGAAATTGTGATTTTTGGTGTTATTTGTGGTTATTATTAATTTTAGAATTTAGTTTATAATTTTTGTGAATTTTGAGTATTTTTTATAATTTTTTTTAGTTTATGTCAATTTTGAAAATATAGGTTAAATATATATATATTGTTAGAAATAATTAGTTAATTATATTTTTTTTGTTGATATTATTGATAAATATGTTGAGAAAATAATTTTTTCATATTTATATAATTTTTATTGAATTTTTTAGTATTATTAGTATTTTATTTGTATTTTTAAATATTAGGGGTAATTTGGTGGTAATTTTAGTTAAATATTAAGTTTAATTGGTTTTAATATCATTTCAGGTATAAAAATGATTTTTTACAAATTATTTACTAATTTTAACTAATTAATACTAATTTTCAAAAATTATTTCAAGTAATATGTAATATACTATTTGTGTAAATAAATGGATTTTTAGTAAATTTTAATATATGTTTGGACTAGTTAAGTAATTTGGATTTTTAAAATGAATTTTTATAAATATTTGTGGAATTATCGAGAAAATGGATTTTTAGAAATATTATATTATTAATTAGGGTTTTTAAGTAATTATTAGGAAAATAATTATTTTTGGTGTTTTAATACTTAAAATGTTAAATTTTGATATTTGGAGGGCATTTATGGTATTTATTGAATTTTAATATATTTTATTATAGTATTTGAATTTTTGGTCAATTGTGGACCTCGGTTGGGGAATTTTAGTAGTTCAGGATCCCAATAGAGGGTTGTGAGAATTTTTATACTCGAAGTGTATTTTACTTGCAGGACCGACTTTACTTTTTAGTAGAGAGATGTCCATTCTACAGAGGAGGTTCTGCCAAATTTTTTATAGAATTCTCGTAAAATGTGACATCAGGTCTAATTCTGATTCTGTGTCTGTTTGTGTTTGGTAATTCTATCAAGTCTCTAGAAGTCCAAGTTAGATTTATTCTAATGTCATGATTGCTTTTATTATTTAGTTGCGCTGATACCGAGGCCTAGCGGACCAGACCTGTCGAACTAGTTTCGAAGAGCGCATCCTTGTGAGTTATTATTATATATATACATTGCTTTAGGTTGCATGTTTTAGAATTATATATTTTAAATGTAAAGTTTTGCATAATTGCTTTATTAAATGCTTAAGTATATTTTAGGTATATTTTTAGTATATTATTGGTATATTTTAAAATAAATGCATGTTTTCTTTTTGATTTATATTCAAATTATGTTTAAGTATATTATTGATTAATTTTGAGTATATTTCATGATTTAATTAAATTTATTATACATATATATACTTGAAATATACTTAGTTTATTTTAGATATATTTATGGTATATATATGGTTTACTTGATTATTTTAAATGACATTGTATATATTAATTATTCTCGAATGTATGTTTTAATTTTTTTTTAATGAAGGATATCGATAGAACGTGCTTCCTAGTGGGCAGCACTAGGACTGAGTACGTATCGGTGCGATAGATGATAGGTGGAATTACTAACTTATTTATGGAAATTGTGAGTTGATTTATTTGATTGATATGAGATGTGATTGATGGTGTGATTGCTGGAGCTCGGTTGACCAAGTGTCTCAGGGCCAATCACACTGATAGTCAGACTGCTGGAGCTCGATTGACTTAGTGTCTCGAGGCCAGTCTATTGTCCAGTTAGACTAAGTGAATTTACTTGGAACTAAGTGGGCCTATATGGCAAGAGCGATTTCTATTGATATTTGAGGTTGCGATAACTTAGGGTTCTATTTGATCCTTCATAAAATGATGTTTTTCAATATTAATTATAAAGTGATTTTCAGCATCTATGTATACATGCCTGTATGTATATTTATTAAATGCTTATAAGTGCTTGCATTTGTCATTTAGAAATGCGTGTATATATATCATAATAATTCACTCAGTGAGGTCTGAGTCCCCTTAGTTGATGTTTTTACAGAAGAGTCATCTTCTTCAGACCTCAGCAGTAGGCCTATCCGCCAGATTTCTTTCGCCCCGACTTTATTATGTAAATTACCAACTTAATTATTTATTATTGTATTCTAGAGAACTGCAGTAGTTGTATCTTTATTAGTAAAAAATGGTACTCTATATTTTATATGTTGATTTTAAATTCAGAGGGGCATATCTTTGAATGTTGTATTAAAATATGTTATTTTATGATATGCGGAGATTATTTTATCATAATTATTGAGTTTTAAATTCTGATGTATTTTTAATTGTTTTAATCCATATATTGTATGTTTTTATTATATTCAAGGCTTGCTACAAGTTTTGAATTTGAAAGAATTTCTATTCCCTAGCGTCGGTCATAGCCCTAGTTTTGGGTCATTACAAAGTTGGTATTAGAGCAAAGTTTTATGTCAGGACCTTAGCTGTCGAGTTGTGGCCCTAGTTTTCAATGTTGTGTTTTCTTTTGAAACTACTATAGTTAATTAGGCTCGAGTATGTCTTGACAAGTATTCTTTAATTTAGTTTTTTGCATTACCATTAATTGTCTGTCTTGTCTGAATCCTTCTGTTTGTCTTTTTAGAATGAGGAAGCGAGTGCGTGTCACTCCACTAGTCATTGAGGCCGAGGATGATGAGTCCTTCTAGGATGAGGTTTTACCTCCTGAGCTGCCAGCTAGGCGCAGAGGTCGTGGTAGAGGTAAACCTCAAGGAGTGGCAGGTCGCCATAGGCAGAGAGAGCTATAGGATGAGGAACTTGTAGAGTCAAAGTATTAAGATATTCCAGTACCTCTTGTTGCACTGTCTGTTTAGCATGTCTATTAATAGGGTATGTTCGACCTTGAGGCAGCCCTGTTATATGCCAAAGTCGGCAGAATTGCATTCAATGGGACTTTTGACCCTTTAGATTTTCTACATATGATCAAGACGAGGACTTGGACTTCTTACACCGAATACCAGCGGATCATGATAGTCAAGCTGTCAGTAGAGGGACTAGCCCTGGATGGGTTTATTCAGATGATCCAACCATACATGATAATAATGACCTGGGCTCAATTCAGAGAGCGATTCATGAGGAGATTTTTCCGAGAGCCACTTCGTATGAGTTATAAACTTCGACTGACTAGCATTACCCAACGTGATAGATCTGTTGAGGATTATACCAGAGAGTTCCTTCGACTTGGCAGATATTCAGAGGATCTTATGCGAGATTAGTACTTTGTAATCACCATTTATATCATTGGATTGAGTTCTGCATTTACTGGTATGCCTACAACGAGCCTTACTCTAAAGTCAATGATAGAGTTGGCCAAGGAGATTGAGCTGAGGCTAGTCAGGCAAGGAGTTATGCTTAATTATTACCAGTTGGGTGTTTAGTTAAGTGGATTCCAGACTACTCCGTACTCAATTTTTCATATTGGATCGATTAGTCAGTAGAGGGGTCCAGCCCAGCAGAGTCAGAGACAGCAGCAAAGGGTACATAAGAGTAGTAGACATGGCCGTGGAGGTTAGCGTAGACCATTCAAACTTGGGTTAGGTGCTTCAAGCAGCAGCAGTGATCATAGTTTTGAGTCAACTGCCAATGTTTGTCAAACGTGCGGCAGAGTCCATCAGGGACCGTGTTATATGGCACCACTAATGTGTTTTAGATGCGAACAGACGGGACATTTTGCTAGATCATGTCCCTATTCTGGTTATCAGCAATCACATATACCGTAATTCCCTCAGCAGTCGATTACTAGTACATCACTTGTTCCTTTTCAGTTGCCTCCAGCCCAACACCAGAGTTCTACTCAGATTATTCCTCAGTAGGGTCATGGTAAAGGTATCAAAGGAGGTGCCAGAGATGTTGGCCAAGCTTCTACCAACCAGCAGGGAGGTCGAGGTTAAGCCAGAGTCTTTCATCTTACTCAACAAGATTCTTAGGCATCTAATGTAGTCGTGCAGCTATTATTTCTATTTTTTATGTGGATGTATGGGTTCTGTTTGATCTGGGTGCCACGCATTCATTCATTTCTCCTATTTTGCTTCTAAGTCTTGTTGGCAAGCTTCAAGGATGGCTTTTCCTTTGTTTGTCACCACTCCTCTAAGTGATTCTTTGGACACTGATGTTGTTCTTTCTGGTTGTCCAGTTCTTATCAGAGGTAAAGAATTATTTGCTGATTTGATTTTGTTAAATATGATGGAATTCGATGTTATTTTGGGTATGGATTGGTTATCTTAGCACTATGATGTAGTGGATTTTCAGAATAATGAGGTGACTTTCAGCATTCCTAGTGAAGAAGAATTTAAGTTTATAGATGATAAGAGTTCTACACCTCATAATCTCATTTCTGCTATTACGGATAGGAAGTTGCTAAGGAAGGGTTATCAGGGATATTTGGCATTAGTCGGGGATACTTCAATGGAGAAGTTGTCACTCATGGATGTTCCAATTGCCTATAATTTCCTGATGTTTTTCCTAAGGAGTCACCAGGTTTACCACCTCATAAAAAGATTGAGTTATGTACATATGTGGTTCCAAGCACTACCCCTATTTCTATGCCACCCTACAGAATGGCTCCTGTGGAGTTGAAAGAGTTGAAGGAGCAGCTGCAAGAGTTACTACATAAGGGTTTTATTTAACCCAATGTTTCTCTTTGGGGTGCACCAGTCCTGTTTGTGAGGAAGAAGGATGGTACCCTGAGACTGTGCATTGACTACAAAGAGCTGAACAAGGTGACAGTGAAGAACAAGTATCGTCTCCCGAGGATAGATGACTTGTTTGATCAGCTACAAGGCGCACAATTCTTTTCTAAGATTGATTTGAGGTCGGGTTATCATCAGTTGCGGATCAGCGAAGCCGATGTTCCTAAAATGACATTTTGCACTCGATATGGCCATTATAAGTTTTTGATGATGTCTTTTGGCTTGACTAATGCACCAAAAGCTTTTATGGACTTGATGAACAGGGTATTCAGACCATTTATGGTAGTCTTCATTGATGATATACTGGTGTATTCGAGGAGTATGGAAGAGCATGTATATCACTTTAGGACTGTACTACAAACATTGAGAGAACATTAGCTTTATGCTAAATTCTTGAAGTGTGATTTTTGGATGGAGAGTGTTGCATTTCTTGGACACGTGGTGTCTAAAGAGGGTATCTAGGTGGATCCACAGAAGATTGAGGCAGTGTTTGAGTGGCCTAGACTGACTTTAGTTACTGAGATTCAGAGTTTTCTAGGTTTAGCTGCGTACTATAGGAGGTTTGTATAAGATTTCTCCAAAATTGTAGCTCCTATGACTCACTTAACTCAGAAGAATGTGACGTTTGAGTGGTCAGAAGCTTGTGAGAATAGCTTTCAGTTACTGAAGGAGAAGTTAACCACAACTCCAGTTTTGGCTTTACCTAATGGTGAAGATAAGTTCACAGTGTATTGTGATGCCTATAGAGTTGGCCTAGGTTGTGTTGATGTAGAATGGTAGGGTAATAGCCTATGCTTCGAGGCAGTTGAAGAAGCATGAATAGAACTATCATACCCACGACCTAGAGATGGCTGTAGTAATCTTTGCTCTCAAGATCTAGAGACATTATCTGTACGGGGTGACTTGTGAGATTTTTACTGATCACAAGAGCCTTAACTACATTTTCCAGTAGAGAGATTTGAACATGAGGCAGAGGAGATGGTTAGAACTATTGAAAGATTATGATTATGAGATTTTATATCACCCAGGCAAGGCTAATGTGGTAGCAGATGCCTTGTATAGGAAGTCCTTAGGCAATCTTGCTCACATCAGTATGGAGAGGAGACCGTTGATCCAAGAGTTGCATCAATTAGTGGATCAAGGTCTGATGATGAAGGTGAGTAGATCAGGTGGATTGCTAGCTCAGTTTAAGGTGCGATCTATGATGAGATATAGGATTAAGGCAGCTCAAAACTGAGATCTTATTCTAGAAGAGCTTGTAGAGAATGTTCGAGCAGGGAAGTTCACTGATTTCACACTTGATGATGATGGTGTTTTGTGGATCAGTGGTAGATTATGTGTTCCTGATATGGATAATTAGAGAGAAGAGATCCTAGAGGAAGCACATTCTACAACCTACTACATACATCCAGGTGTCACTAAGATGTACCACAATATTAGAGATTTGTACTGGTGGGATGGACTGAAGAAGGACGTCGTTGATTATGTTGCTAAGTGTCTGACATGTCAGCAAGTGAAAGCTGAACATCAAAAGCCTTCTGGGAAGCTTCAGCCTCTTCCTATTCCTGAGTGGAAGTGGGAAAGGATTGCTATGGATTTTATGGTTGGTTTACCTTGTTCTAAGGATGGATATGATTCCATTTGGTTGATTATGGACAAGTTGACCAAGTTTGCACATTTCTTGCCTATAGAACCACTTATTCTATAGCTAGATTGGCGAAGCTGTATATGAAGCATATTGTGTGCCTTCATAGGGTACCTGTGTCTATTGTGTCAGAAAGAGATTCAGTGTTTACCTCTCATTTTTAGCAGAAGCTACAGGAAGCGATGAGCACTAGGCTGGATTTCAATACTGCTTTTTATCCTCAGATGGCTGGTCAGTCTGAGAGGACAATCCAGACACTGGAAGATATGTTGAGAATGTGTGTTTTGGATTTAGGAGGTAGCTGGGATGATCATTTTCCACTCATCAAGTTTGCATATAATAACAGCTACCATAGCAGTATTGGAATGGCACCATACGAGGCTTTGTACGAAAGGAAGTGTAGATCCCCTTTGAGTTGGGATGAGATTGGAGAGAGAGCTTTGATTGGACCTGAGATGGTTCAGGGTGCTGTAGAGAAAGTTGATGTGATCAAGAGCAGATTAGAGACCGTAGTTAGTAGACAGAAGAGTTATATGGATCCTAGACACAAAGATATGGAGTTCCAGGTAGGAGACTATGCTTTTCTGAAGATGTCTCTGATGAAGGGTGTTATGAGATTTGGCAAAAGGGGTAAGCTAGCACTGAGATATATAGGACCGTTCGAGATTCTGGAGAGAGTTAACACTGTTGCATATCAGTTGGCTTTGATTCTGGAGAGTAGAAGAACATACCTGGGAGACTGAAGCTGAGATGCGAGCTTCTTACCCGTATCTCTTTCCTCCTTGATTCTTGTGTATTATTTTCTTGGAATTCGGGGATGAATTCTTATAAGGAGGGAAGACTATAATGACCCTAGTTTTTAAATTATTTTAATAATTATCAGGAAATGAAGTGTTAATAACTTTTAAAACTATATTTGATTATTTTATTATTTTTTGAATAATAATTATTATTTTTACATTTAATTATAATTTTCTATGTAAATGTAAATATTGAAGTGTATTATTTCAAATAATATTATTTTAATAATGTTTAATTTAGTGCATTAATATTTTAAATTTAATAAACTACATTATTGTATTGCATTTTATGTGTTAATATACATATATATATATATATATATATATATATATATATATATATATATATATGCACATAAATATTAGGGTTTAGTATTTTTTTTAATGTATGTTATTATTATGTGTGTGTATATATGTATATATATGTTGAAATATATGTGTGGTTTATATATATGCACATTATTTTGTTATTACATAAATTTTACTAACTATATTATATAATAATATATACATATAATATATACCTAATATAAATTATATATAAACACAAAAATAAAAACTTACCCATTATTTTCTTCTTCCTTTCCCGGTAACAATGTAATATCTCATGTTTTTAAATATTTTATTACTGCATCGGGATATGCAGTGTTAATAATTTTGTATATATATTATGATATTTTTATGAGTTGATATGTATTTAAAACCTATTTTAATTATTATGTATTATTTTAAGTATTTTACGTAAAATTTTCCCGAGACTTGCATTTTCGGAAAAATTTTCACATAAATAATTTACTATTAATTATTTTAAATAGATTTCCATATTTGCATGAACTCATATATATTTTTAAAATACTAAATAACGTATGTTAGTGTAATTATTTATTTAATTAGGGTTTAATTAATATTACTCTAATATTTTATTATTTGTTTATTTATTTTAATATTATTTAATTATTTTAGGTGTATTAAATTATTACAATATTAAATTATATGTGTGTGGTGTATATTTAATGTGTCTAATTTAATATTATTTTAATATATAGTATAAAGTATATATATATACATATATACATTTAATATTAACAAAATTATAAAGTTTAGTATATTTACAACTTTGCCATTCGTTCTTCTTCTTCCTCCCAACCGTTCCCCATCACCGTCTGCCGCTGCTACCATCGTTTTCTTGCCATTGATGTGCCATCCCGCGTGCCACCTCCTTCCTCAACCTTCCTCGCCGCCTGTTGCAGCCGTTTCCGACGTCTGGAAGCCATTTTTGGCCGGAGAGCCGAAAGTGGGAGCAACGTCATTCACGACGTTTCCGGCCACCGTTTTCGACACCGCCGATCTTTTTATTCTCCTTGAGCTCCGGTGAGTGTGATTCCAAGCTTTTTTTCACTTAAAATGGTCTTGATTTGCTTAGGTTTTGATTTTTCGAATTCGGCCATTTTAGGGTTCTTAAATTTTTTGAACTTCAATTTGATTGATTCATGAGAAATTCCTTCACAAATGTTGTTCCACTTAGCTTAATCTACATGTATGAATTTTTTTAGAATTTTTGGAGATTATTTTGATTTTTGGGTATTTTTGAATATTTTAATATTATTTTCTAATTTTCGGAAATTAATTAAATAAATTATGAAATTGTGTTTTATGATAAATATAGGTGTTGAAATAAATTATAGAAATTTATTTGTAATTTTTATGAATTTCTATGTATTTATTTTGAATTATTTAGGTTTATGTAATTTTTGGAAAATAGGGTTAATTGTGTTTTTAATTGAAATTAATTGGTTAATTGAGTTTAATTATTGATGAATATGTGGAGAAAATTAATTTTTGATAATTATACTATTTTTGGTGAAATTTTGAATGAATTTTAGTATATTTATATATATAGGGGTATTTTGGTAATTTTACCCTAAATTGACTAAAAATGTAATTAAATTGGTTTTAATAGTTATTTAAGATATAAAAAATGATTTTTATAAATTATTTAGTATTTTTAACTAATTAAAACTATTTTTCGTAAATTATTTTCAATTATATATATAATACACGATTTTTCTAAATAAAATGAGTTTTATCGGTTTTTACTGTGTTTTAAGGTTAATTATGTAATTTCTACTTATTAAATGTATTTCTGTGATATATGGGCATTTTTAGTATTTCCATAATTATTCTGTGTTTGTGGACCCCGGTTGGTAGACTGTAGTTTGGAGTCCGACCGAGGGGTTGTAATTGTAATTCTATGTCTATTTTTCAAAGTGTGTTTCTTTGCAGGGCCGGCTCTACTCTTTGAGTAGAGAGATGTCCGTTTTACAGGGCAGGTTCTACCGAATTTTTGGTAGAATTCTCGTAAAATGTGATGTCCGGTCGAACCCTAATTCTATTTCTGTGTCTAATATTCTAGGTCGAATATCTAGGATTTTATGTTAGGTTTATCCTGATGTCTATTATTTTTGTTTGTTTAGTTGCGCCGAGACCGAGGGCTAGTGGACCCGCCCGTCGGATCCATATTGAGGAGCGCACTAAGTGTGAGTTACTATTTTATATATATATGCTTAGGGTGCATGATTTAGAAATGTATGTTTTATTTTGATTAAATATACATAAATGGTTTGATTATTATTTAAGTTTACTTTAGTTTATCTTTGGTTTATTTTTGGTATATTGTAAATTATTTGCATGCTTTATTTAACATTTATACTTAAAATGTTTTTAAATATGTTTTTAGTTTATTTTGCAAATATATTAGATTTATTTGAAGTATATATATTCGAAATATACCTGGTTTATTTTTGGTATATTTCTAGTATATATATGGTTTATTGTTGCTATTTTATTTAAATTCATGCATCATTTATTTGTGAATGTATGTTTTATATTTTTTAATGAAGGATATCGATAGAACGTGCTACCTAGTGGGCAACACTAGGACCGAGTACGTACCGGTACGCTTATAGCATTTAGGCTATATTACTAACCATTTGTGGACATTGATTGAATTTGATTATTTGATGTGTGAGATATGATTTGGGAGTGTGATTGCTGGAGCTCGGTTGACCAAGTGTCTTGGGGCTAATCACACTGACAGTCAGACTGTTGGAGCTCGGTTGACTTAGTATCTCGGGGCCAGTCTACTATCCAAATGGATCAAGTGACCATATTTGGAATAAGTGAGCCTGTATAGCTAGAGTGTTGTCTAACATTGTTTTGAGGTTGCGATTTTCTAGGGTTCTATTTGATCCTTCATAAATGATGATTTTCAACAAAATATATAAAATGATTTTACTGCATCTGTGTGTATTTGCCTGTATATATACATATTAGTTATATACTATTGACTGTATGCATTGTCATTTAGTATGCATGTATATATATTATAATAATTCACTCAGTGAGGTCTGACTCCCCTCTGTTAACCATTTTTCAGGAGAGTCATCGTCTTCAGACCTCAGTAGCAGGCTTGTACGCTGGATTTCTTCCGCCCCGGCTTCTTTATGTAAACTACTCACTTGATTTTTATTTTATCTAGACACTACAGTAGTCATTAAGTTGTTAAAGAGATGTTGTATTGCATTTGAACTGGATTTGTATTAAAAGATTTATATATATGAGATATGGATTTGATTTAAATTCCCTGATGGTGAATTAATATTTTTATATTTATATTTATGATTTTATTTCTGCTACATTAAGAGCTGTTGTTATTATTACTGGCATGTTTATTTTATTTTTAGCCTTGCTACGAGTTCCGGATTCGAAAGAATTCCCGTTCCCTAGTGCCGATCACGGCCCCTATTTTGGATCGTGATAAACAACCAAGCTCCTTCGCCTGTCACCACCGTTCTCCTACCATCAGAGTGCCTCCCTACCCTTCATCGTCGACCACCCCCTCCCTCTGCCAGCTTCGCCATCCTCCTCTCCCTTCCCCGGCGTCGACAATGACAGAAACGTCCATTTTGGCCGAAACTCATTTTTTCGTTGTCCCTCCTTTGTCCGGCCACCAATCTTCACATTTCCAATGTTTTTGGACTCCTGGAGCTTCAAGGAGGTTGAATCCAAGCTCCTTTTAGCTTGAAAACGTGATTTGATGAGGTGTTTTGCTTGTTTTTGAATTTGGCCATTTTAGGGTTTCAAATTTTTTTCGAGAATTTTTGAATGATTCATGGAAAATCCCTTTATAAAAGTTGATCCCCCTATCTCAAGCTACATCCCTGAATTTTTTTGTGATTTTTGGGAATTATTTTGATTTTTGTGAATTTTTGAATATTTTATTATTATTTTATTAATTTTCATAAATTAATTATATAAATTATGAAATTGTGATTTTTGGTGTTATTGGTGGTTATTATTAATTTTAGAATTAATTTTATAATTTTTTCAAATTTTTTGTAATTTTTATAATTTTTTTTAGTTTATTTCAATTTTGAAAATATAGGTTATATATATATATATATATATATATATATATATATATATTGTTAGAAATAATTATTTAATTATATTTTTTTGTTGATATTATTGAGAAATATGTTGATAAAATAATTTTTGTATATTTATATAATATTTATTGAATTTTTTAGTATTATTAGTATTTTATCTCTATTTTTAAATATTAGGGGTAATTTGGTAATTTGATGATAATTTTAGTTAAATATTAAGTTTAATTGATTTTAATATCATTTGAGGTATAAAAATAATTTTTTTACAAATTATTTACTAATTTTAACTAATTAATACTAATTTTCAAAAATTATTTTCGAGTAATATATAATATACTATTTTTGTAAATGAATGGATTTTTGGTAAATTTTAATATATGTTTGGACTAGTTAAGCAATTTGGATTTATAAAATGAATTTTTATAAATATTTGTGGAATTATCGAGAAAATGGATTTTTAGTAATATTATATTATTAATTAGGGTTTTTAAGTAATTATTAGAAAAATAATTATTTTTGGTGTTTTAATGCTTAAAATGTTAAATTTTGATATTTGGAGGGCATTTATGGTATTTATTGAATTTTAATATATTTTATTGTAGTATTTGAATTTTTATTGAATTGTGGACCTCGGTTGGGGAATTTTAGTAGTTCGGGATCCCAACTGAGGGTTGTGAGAATTTTTACACTCGAAGTGTATTTTCCTTGTAGGACCGACTTTACTTTTTAGTAGAGAGATGTCTGTTCTACAAAGGAGGTTCTACTAAATTTTCAGTAGAATTTTCGTAAAATGTGACATCGGGTCTAATTCTGATTCTATGTCTGTTTGTGTTTAGTAATTCTAGATCGAGTCTCTAGAAGTCTAAGTTAGATTTATTCTAATGTCGTGATCGCTTTTATTGTGTAGTTGCACCAAAATCGAGGCTTAGCGAACTAGGCCCGTTGAATCAGTCTCGAGGAGCGCATCCCTGTGAGTTATTATTATATATATACATTGCTTTAGGTTGCATGTTTTAGAATTATATGTTTTAAATGTAAAGTTTTGCATAATTGCTTTATTAAATGTTATGTATATTTTAGATATATTTTTAGTATATTATTGGTATATTTTAAAATAAATGCATGTTTTCTTTTTAATTTATATTCAAATTATGTTTAAGTATATTATTGGTTGCTTTTGAGTATATTTCATGATTTAATTGAATTTATTATATGTATATATACCTAAAATATACTTAGTTTATTTTAGGTATATTTCTAGTATATATATGGTTTACTTGATCATTTTAAATGCCATTGTATATATTAATTATTCTTGAATGTATGTTTTATTTTTTTTAATGAAGAATATCGATAAAACGTGCTTCCTAATGGGCAACACTAGAACCGAGTATGTACCGATGCGATAGATGATAGGTTGAATTACTAACTTATTTGTGGAAATTATGACTTGATTGATTTGATTGATGTGAGATGTGATTGATGGTGTGATTGCCGAAGCTCGATTGACTAAGTGTCTTGGAGCCAATCACACTGACAATTAGACCGCTGGAGCTTGGTCAACTTAGTGTCTCAGGGCTAGTCTACTATCCAGTTGGACTAAGCGAATTTACTTGGAACTAAGTGGGCCTGTATGGCAAGAGCGATTTCTATTGATATTTGAGGTTGCAATAACTTAGGGTTCTATTTGATCCTTCATAAACTGATGTTTTTCAGTATTAATTATAAAGTGATTTTCAGTATCTGTGTGTATATGTCTGTATATATATTTATTAAATACTTATGAGTGTTTGCATTTGTCATTTAGAAATGCGTGTATATATACTATAATAATTCACTCAGTGAGGTCTGACTCCCTTTAGTTTATGTTTTTACATGAGAGTCCTCTTCTTTAGACCTCAACAGTAGGCCTATCTATCGAATTTCTTCTGCCCCGACTTTGTTATGTAAATTACCTACATAATTATTTATTATTGTATTCTAAAGAACTGCAGTAGTTGTATCTTGATTAGTCAGAAATGGTACTCTGTATTTTATATGTTGATTTTAAATTCAGAGAGGCATATCTCTAAATGTTGTATAAAAATATTATATTTTATGATATGCGGAGATTATTTTCTCATAATTATTGAGTTTTAAATTCGGATGTATTTTTAATTGTTTTAATTCATTTATTGTATATTTTTATTATATTCAAGGCTTGCTACGAGTTTCGGATTTGAAAAAATTCCTGTTCCCTAGCGCCGGTCATGGCCTTGGTTTTGGGTCATGACATAAAATAAAGATTGTATAAATACAATAAACATAATAGAAAAAACTGTGATACAACTACATTGCCATAAATAAAATATCAGAGACCAAAAATAAATACAAAATGATACCAAATTAAAAAAAAAGTATAAAAAAATGATATCAAATTATAAACATAACATAAAATGACAGCATCCTCTTATAACTCAATAATACCAAAAAACTTAAAAAGATATTCATTTCTTTTAAATTTTTCTATTACAATAATTATAACTCACTTAGCTCCAAATAAAATGCTTAACTTTAAGTTATAGTATATTTTTTGTATACTTTTGGTTTATTTTAAGTTTTTTATAGAATAATAACATAATACTTTAAGATATAGATAGGTCTATACTCCCTAATCCTTGGAGGAGGACTAACAAAGTCATCATTTGCAACCTACAAATACAAAATTAAATCAGAAACCAAAAAGTAACAACAAATAAATTACAAAAAACTAATAACAATATATACCACATCAACACCCTTCACATTTTGTATTAAAAAATTAATATATGATACTACTAGATTTTTAAATATTTTATTTATAGAATTATATAATTTTTTATTTATTTTGTTTTATTGAAATTAAAAAAATTAACATTTAGAAAATAATGATAAATTTATTAAAAAATAATCAAAAAATAAAAAAAAGAGGGAACAAAGAAATAAAAAAAAATAGATTGTAATTCAGTATAAAATGTCAAAAAATTTATAAAATAAAATCTCAGAGAATATATAGTGGCTATTGCTCTAGTAATATAAAAAAAAAATGAAAACAAAAGGAAAAAATGAGAAAATAAAAATTTTGAAAAAAGATGAAAAGGAAAAAAAAGAGAAATAAAAAATAAGAAGAGAAAAAAAGGTAGGAGGAAAGAATAAAAAAAAAATAATAATAAGTAAAAAGAGAAAATAAAAATAAAAAAGAAAGAGGGAAGAATAAATATGAAAAAAGAAAAAAATAAAGAAAAAGAAAAAATAAAATTTAAAAAGAGAAAATGAATAAAAAAAGAAAAAAAGAGAATAAAAATAAAAAAGAAAGAAAGTACAAATAAAAATAAAAGAAAAAATAAAGTAAAAGGAAAAATTAATAAATAATGAAAATTTGAGATATTTTAGTTAATAAAATAAAAAGGAGCCCTCTTTCATTAAAATCTAAAAAATAAAAGAAAAAAATTACATTTTCTGTTTTGAAATTTGACCAAATTAATATATAGTTCCATCTTATTTTAAAATTAATTTTGTGTTTTTTTTAAAAAAAATTTTTGTTAATATTTTAAGATTTCCGTTATAATTAGACTTTTTTTTTTCCCTATCAAATGCTATATAAAAAACTAAATGCTGCTAGTAAAGTAGTCAAATCTCCAAAAGCATCCTAAATTACAATGAAGTAGTTAAGTTGGTGAATTTAATTGCTCGTAAAATTGTTTAGTGGGCTGAAAGTTGACACTGGCTAATATGCTCATAAAATGTAATAAACTTTTGATTTATTGATATTTTAAAAGGAGTGTCTAAAGACACTATTTTTTAGATTATTCATCATTAAAAAATATTTTTTTTTCAAATGTTTTATTTACAAACTTAGTGGCTTGCCACTAGCTGATATTGTGCTAAAAGAAAAAAATTAGGTATATATTCATATATTCTTGTTTCTTTGTCATATGAATACTATATGGCTATAATTTACCGCGCGAGTACCATGAGGTGCCAATAATTAATAAAATATGTGATAAAGTTCATGAAATATATATATATCACTAGAAAGTCAGCTATGCGTGGTTGAATTATATATATATATATATATATATAATTTATTTATTGTGTTTGTAAAATTATTATTATATTTTATTTATTTAAGATTAAAATATAATTGAATACTCTAATTAAAAAATAAAAATAATTGCAATATGTATACCTAATATGAACAAAATAAATTGAAATCTTTAGCATTGCAAGTGGACAAAAATTTGTAGAACTCAAAATAGATAATAATAATAATAATAATAATAATAATAATAATTTTTAGTATATTGAAGGTAATTATAATAATATTGATTTGATTTTAATATTGATTTGATTTTAATATTGATTTTGTAGTAAATCAAATAATATATTAAGATTTTTATTTCATTTTTTTTCCGATTTTAATTTTGGGATATAAAAGAGACGATATTATTTGAAGATATATATGTTATAACTTTTAAGAAAAGGTATCTATTACTAAATGAATTATATGCATAAGAATTTTTTTTTTTAAATTGTTAAAAATGTGTCTATCCTTTATAATTTTAGGAATTGTTGATATTGAATAATAAATGTCAAGCATATCTTCTTATCATGTTGTTATGTATTGTTAGTTTGTTATAATATTGATATGTATTTTTAAGTTGTTGTAATAGTTTCAACATCTAGTTTTAGTCATCTCCTCCTGTATTTAAGTTTCTCTTTTGACAGTAATATAATTCATTATTCTCGACCATCTCTATTAATTGACTTGGTATCAAAGCTTATTATTATTAAAAAAATGAGCACATTTAATTATTCTTTCTCAACATCTTCTTCTTCCTCTCTTTTATCTGCATTAAATATTACCAACTCTGCTTTGATGAATGCCTCTTCTCCTTTCTCTCCCACTACAAAAGTCCAATGCACCTTTTCCATTAAACTTACCTTCAAGAACTATATCCCTTGGCGACTACAATTCACACATCTTAATTTTTATAATTTACATGGTATTGTTAATGGCACTGAAGTACCACCATCAAAAGAAATCATTGATTCTTCAACCAATCAACTCATATCCAACCATGATTACCTTCTATGGTTTAACAAAGATTAACTTCTCTTCTCATGGTTGCTTTCATCCATCACTGAAGAAATATATCCATAGCTACTTGGTCTTAATTCATCATCCAGAGTCTAAAAAGTATTGGATAATGCATATGGAGTGATTAGCAATGCTCAATGAACTCAACTCCACATTGAGTTGCATAATTTATCAAAAGAAGACAAAACTGTATCTCAATATATTTACTAGGCCAAAGCTATTACTGATTCTCTCACTTTGGTAGGAGACGTTATTTCTCTTTTTGAATTTAATGCTATCATCTTTTGGAAGTTGGGGGCTAACTTTAATGGCATTATTGGTGCTCTTAAAAAATGCACCAATTCCATTTCTTTTAATGAACTTCATGGCCAATCAGTTGCCTATGAATTATTGTTAAAATCACAATAGCCTCAACTCCCTTCGATTAACATGGTGCGGCGTTCTTCTGCTTCCAATTGTGTCAATAATTTTCATTCATTCTCTTATGGACGTAACAGTACCATAGGGGGTGGGTCGTAGAGGTTTCTCTAATGTAGCCTATTAGATTTGTGGAGTCTCAAACCAAACAACAATTAATTGTTGATGACGGTTTGACACATCTTCGTGCTACAGGTCTGGTAATAATTTTCAACAACATAAATTCTTATAATTTCGTCAATTTGCTGCACCTTCTGACCAATTCAATGCCAATATGACTGAATTTTCTTCCCATGATAGCTTGTTACCCTCTCCTTCATATGGTTATTCTACTCATTGGTATCTAGATACTGGTGCCACTCATAATGTTACTCCAGATTTATCTTCTTTGCATATTTCCAATCCATATCAAGGTCTAGACAAGTTGCTTATTGGCAATGGTACAAGTCTTCCCATCTTTGATTTTGGCACAAGTTATCTTTCTTCCATGCCCAAACTTCTAATTTTGAAAAATGTCTTATATATCCCTTCTATTTATAAACCATTGTTATCTGTTCAGAAATTTAGCCATGATAATAAATGTTTTTTTGAGTTCACCCTAACCACTATTTTGTAAAGGATCAGGAAACGAAGAGGACACTGTTCCAGGGCATAAGTGAATTGGGTCTTTACAAACTACAGGGCCTTTCTTCACTTTCAAAGATCAAGAATGTTGTTGCTTACTTCGCAAGTCTTGAGGATTAGCACACAAGATGCGGACATCCAAATTATTCAACTGTTCATTATTTAATTCACCAATTTCAGTTACTTTGTTCTTCAAATAAACTTTCCTCTAATAAATGTTCTTCTTGTTGTTTAGGCAGAATGCATTGTGTTCCATTATATTTAATCAATCATTATAGTACTCAACTTCTTCAATTGATTCATTCAAATGTATGGGGTCCTACCCCTATGCGTTCATCCTCTAGTTACAAATATTTTATGATTTTTATTGATGATTATTTTCTATTTACCTAGCTCTATCCTTTAAAATGCAAAAGTGAAGTTGTTCCTATGTTTAAACAATTTCAAGCTTCAATTGAACAGCAATTTGGTTGTCCAATTAAAGCATTTAATTCAGATTGGGTTGGGGAATATAGACTATTACATAAATTTTTTCAAGATACGGGAATCATACATCACATTTCCTGCCCTCACACACATGAGCAAAATGGCACTGCTAAATGTAAAATTCATAACATTGTTGATATTGGACTTTCCCTCTTAGGACACTCTAGCACTCCTTTCAAATATTGGGAATTTGCTTTTAAAACTACTAGTATTCTTATTAATCGACTACCTTCTAGTTCATTACTTCATAAAATTCCTTTTCATGTTTTATTTAACCAAACCTCGAATTATAGCTTTCTAAAATTTTTTAGTTATATGGTTTACCCTCTTATACGACTATATATTCGAAACAAGTTTTCTTTTCAATCAAAACAATGTGTATTCTTAGGCTATTCACCGGATCACCTTATGTATCAGTGCTTAGACAAAGAAAATGGAAAAATTTATCATGCTAGGCATGTTCATTTTGATGAAAATTTTTTTCCATTCCATCACATTTTAAGTCTACAATATAATTTGGATGCTCAGTTAGTCTTGGTGTCACCTCCAAATTGGCTTCAAGTAGCGCATCACATTCCTTATTCTTAACATCTTATAGGTAATGAATCCTTTTTGAATTCTAATTCTTTACAAACTTCCTTACCTACCGCTTCTACTCCCACTTTTTCTCAACTACCTCCAACCTTACCTCTAATCCAATGCCCTTCTTTGACCTTATCTTAATCCCAAACCAACTCTATCACTCCTCCATCGACCCTTAATCTCTACAACTCTGATGGTCTATAACTTTTTATTGACTTACGTCCAACACAGACCACGATTGACGCAACCACCACTCCACTTACACCTTTTGCTTCCCCAAAACAAACTCACCCTATCCAGCTTAGTCCTTCTACACTCAGTTACAAACTAATAGCATTTCATACCAACCTACATCCCTTTTCATTGCTTACCAAACCAACATCCTTTGCTAAGCCAATGTGCAACCTAAATGGCAACTAGCTATGTAAGCGAAAATGTAGGCTTTATATAAAAAAACACATGGGATCTTATACCACCTCCCTCCAATGCAAATATAGTGGGAAACTAATGGATTTATAAGATTAAACAAAAACTAAATGGTATTGTTGATCAATTCAAGGCACATTTGGTTGCCCATGGATGCACTTAAGAGTATGGTCTTGATTATACTGACACTTTTAGTCCAGTTATAAAGCCACATACAATTTGAATGGTGCTTTCAATTGCATTTTCCAATGGATGGCTACTTTGCCAACTTGATGTTAGTAATGCTTTCCTTAATGGCGACTTATAAAAAACTATGTATATGGTGCAATCATAAGGGTTTGTTGACAACCTCAATCCAAATTATGTCTGTAAATTGAATAAATCCATGTATGGTCTCAAACAAGCACCATGTGCTTGGTTTCACAGACTTAGTTCCTTTTTTATATCCATAGGATTTGTGATCTCCAATGTTGATTCCTTATTGTTTATATATAGATGTGGCTCACTAACTTATTTTCTCTTAGTGTACGATAATGATGTTATCATTACAGGTAATTGTCCTTCACACCTTCAGAAGCTTATTAATCATCTATCATCTACCTTTGCTCTTCGAGACCTTAAAGCACTTCACTATTTTCTCAGAATTCAAGTTTCCTATTTACCTATTGTATTACTTCTTTCTTAGCAATCTTATAACGGTGATATTCTTAAATAAGTTGGCATGTCTAAGTCCAAACCATGTTCCACACCCATGATTGTTGGTCATTCCCTTTCTAAACAGTAAGGCACTTTACTCTCCCATGAAGATGCAACCAAGTATAGAACAATTTATGGCAACTTACAATATGTCACCTTGACTTGACCTGACATCACCTTTGTTGTTAACAAATTGTGTCAATTTATGCATGGACCGACTGATGATCATCTCAAAGCCATGAAACAAGTTTTGCAATATCTTTAAGGCACATCCACCTAAGGACTTTACATTAGTAGAATTCATACTTCTCATTTATAAGCTTTCTCCAATGCTGATTGGGCAGGCTGTCCTAATGATATATGCTCAATAAGTGGATATCTCATTTTTCTTAGTCCTAATCTTATTGCATGGAACTCCAAGAAACATAAAATTGTGGCTCATTCTTCTACTGAGTCCGAGTTCTGCTCCATTGCTAATGTTAGCATTGAATTAAAATGGTTAACTTATTTATTAATTGAACTTGGAGTTCCACTTTATCATCCTCCTCACATCTAGTGTGATAGTATTAGCGCATGTTTTCTCTCCACCAATCCTGTTTTTCAAGCACGGACCAAGCATGTTGAAGTTGATTACGATTTCGTTTACAATTTGGTGTTCAATAAATAACTTACTGTCTCACCCATTTCTTCGTCTAATCAGTTGGCTGATTTATTAACTAAGCCGCTTCACAAACCAGTATTTCAAAAATTCTCAAGCAAGCTTCGGTTACGGTCTCCTCCACCATCAGCTTAAGGGGCCGTGTCAAGTATATCTTCATATCATGTTGTTATATATTGTTAGTCTGTTATAATGTTAATATGTATTGTTAAGTTGTTGTAACAGTTTCAACATTTGGTTTTAGTCATCTCCTTATGTATTTAAGTTTCTCTTTTGACAATAATATAATTCATTATTCTTGGCCATCTTTGTTAATTGACTATAAAAATGTGCAATTAGAGAAAAAGTAAATTTTAAGAAAATGTATCTATTCTAATTCATTTTTGCTTTCTTTTTCCTTTTTAAAAAATAATTTATTCAAACTAAATTACTCCAGTTTAGGTTCAAATATTCTCATATGAGGCATACACTTAAAAATCTAGAATTTATTTAGTTCAATTTTATGAAAATTTTGTTTTGTCTGTAAATCAATTCCTCTGTTTGCTATATATATGCAGATAATAAGTTTAGAATTAATTTAATTTAATTTCCAGTAATTTTATAAATTTAATGAATTAATATTTCAAATAAATTTTATAAAAAAATTATTTAAATCTAACATATAAAATTTACATATAGAATGAACATCATACAACAATAGAAACTTTATTCATATCAATAGCTTATGGAACCAGCTATAATACATGTTGTATTAATTATTAGTAGCTCATGGAACTCGCGATGAACCATAAATATAAAATTTCTACATGTAAGTGGAAAATTTACGGATAGAATGAATATTATATTGATATACAAAAGAAATGAAAATAAGGAGGAATATTGATATACAAAAGAAATGAAAGAAAAAATAATAATTTTGTTTATAATGGATATATTTTGAACAATAGATAATTGATATTAATACCTTATATGAGTATTCTATTATAATAAGGGTTGTAATCCTTGAAAAGGAAGAATGCTTGAATAAGAAGAAAACTTGATAAGGAAATTTATTCTTTTCTAAACAAGGCAATTATATTTCTAAGAGGTTTGAGCACTACATTTTCTCTTATAAATACATCTTATTCATTTGTTCGCTCATCTCCTTATTCATCATCTCCACATAATATCACACTCTACATCATTCCATAATTTTTATCATACAAGCAACCATTATTTATTCTATATTCTAGTTTACTTATTTGCTTTATAATTATTTTTCTCCACATACAAGTACTGACTTAAGCTTCAGAGTGTTTATAAGGGAAACCTCACCATTCTACTCTTCCTACTCATTGATGCAGGTTCCATAAACAATGATTCAATTCACAGTTATCAAGTGCCGTCTATGGGAAGCCTAGCTCATCTTGTTCAAGAGTTAGGCAAAACCGAATTCAAATCCTGAATTATCTTTGCTTGCTAGAAACCTTGCTCATTCAACTAAACCAACCTTTTTTTAAGGTCTTATGAGAACTGCATGATAACATTTTAAGACTCCATTAATAAATGGCATCCATTTAGTTGTTGGGCACTAAGAACTAATAAATGGGAATGTGCATGGGACATAATTTTCCAATGTGGTTAATGAGCATATTCACACGTAGGAAAATCCCAACTTTCAAGATTTCTTCAATTTAGATAGTGCTTATAATAGAAGATCCTTGAAGTGTATCATTAAAAGAGCATCCAAGGGATAAACCAATTCCAAAACAATTCGTGAAGAACTATGGATTTTGCTATTGTGACTACTGTGGAGTTATACTACCACTAGCACTTAGTGTAGTTAAAGATATTAGAGAATACTTATAGAGAAGACTCATAATTGTACCTCGTTAGCGACAAGAATCGTGATCTTATAATATGAGGACTAGGAAATTTCTAGAGGTCTTAGTCATGGCCTCATTATTGTGGTGTCGAGCTAAACAAGAATCAAGTAGTGACACTAAAGACTTGGCCATAAAATTTGTCCATCAGTCTTAAATTCAAAGTTGGAAAGAAAAGAGCAAACAGTTTTTTGACCTTTGACCATTATCGGTTCTATTAGGATATAAAGTTAGCTTTCATTCATTAAACCAATATGCCTTACCGTCGGTAATATGAAACAGTGGCAAAAATAATAAGTGTCACAAAATCAATGGCCAATGACAACTGAATTGATCATAAATTCAGGAATCATGGAAACAACACAAGATTGAAGCATATGTTTCTTTAATGCAAGCGATTCTCTCATACGTTGGTTGGTTAGCATCAGTGTAGACACCTAATTTTGGGATGATGAGTTATGAATGTGATAGAGGACTCCAATGATAAAAATATCATGAATAGGTCCTCGATACTTAAGCTTTAAAATTCCAAGGGTCTAATTGCATCTTTTAAAGGAAGGATTTAGTGTTTTCAAGGACTAAATTGTAATATTTTTTTGGACCTAATTGCAAACTTAAATTCTTTCAAGGGTCTTTTTGTAATTAAATGTTAAAAAAACTGTCAAAATTCTAAAATTCACATAATTCCGATCAGAATTACACACAATCCCGATCGGAATTGTACAATCCCAATTGGGATTGGACTATTCCGTCTCTGTTTTTTATTTTTATTTTTAGGCTTTTAAATCAATCCTAATTAGTCTAAAATTCCTAAATATGATTTTAAGTATTAATCATATATTTTCAGGAATTAGAATCACATTAGAATTGAGTTAGGTTTTTTGATTTTCTTTTTCCTATATAAAGAGGACGACAACAGAAAAAGGGGGGGAGGAGAAGAAAAAAGGAGGCAGCAACGTATTTTTAAGCTTTTGGGTTTTTGTGCATTTAATCAACAATTTTCATCCATTATTGATTCTTAAAAAGAGCTTTCTTAATTCTTTTTTTGGTGAGTTATTTTTCTACCTTTTGGTTTATCAATTAATTCAAGATTCTTGAAGAATTTTTAAAGAAGAAGATTCAAAGACTTATCAAGAACGGTGAATTATAAATCTGAGGAGTACCCCAAATCACTCATAAGCATCATCATCTTCTTCTTATTCTATTTTTTTTATTTCTTTTTGATATTATTGATTATTTTTATTCTTTTGAGTTATTATTATAATTTATTCATTAATCATAGTTTTATTTTATTTTTTTATGGTGATTATAGAGGAAAATGCATGATGATCATGTTGGAGGGATGAATTCATGAGAAGTCCATGGAAAACCATGGATAAAGTCTCGTAGAGACTTAGTTTTTAGGGTTTTTTATTTTATTAATTTTATTGCTTTTATTTTTTATTTTATTAACTATTTTATGAATTAATGTAATAGATCCAATAGTGGGAGTAGTGAAATTATGTGTGTGGTTGCATGTTTATTTTGATTAAATTGGTTAGTAAAACTAGGTTTCAATTAGGTAATTATTTAAAATCAATAGAGGAAGTAGATTAATTTAGGTGTCGATAATAAAATTATGGTTTTAGTAAGGATTAATTTAATTAATTATTTGATCTTATTTAATTGTTTCTTTATGTTTTTATTTATTTTTGGGCTTATTTATTATTTTTATGTGCTTTTGGGGCCTTAAGCCCATTTTAGGTCTTGATTTATTTGTTTAAGTTTAGGTAATTCTTTTAGCCTATCTCACTTAATAATTAATTAGGTTTAATTAATTAAAATATATTTTTAGGTCCATAATTAATTAGATTTTAGGTTAGAAATATCCTTAGGCCCATTTAGTTAATTAGACATAGTCTCACCTAATTTAATTTAATTAATTTAGACTTAACCCATTTAATTTAAGTTTTTTTTTTATAATTTGTAGATTTAAGATCACTATTTAATTAAAACATGTAGAATTAGGCCCACTAATTTAAATATTCCATAGTTTGTAGATTTAAGCTCATATTTAGAATTAAAATTAGTAGACTTAGGTTCATTTAATCAAAATCAAAAGGAATTAGGTCTTTAGGTTCACTTATAATTTAAAATATGTAAACTTTAGCTCATTTATTTAAAATCCATGTAGATTAGACTAACTAAGGGATTATGTAATTTATTGATTGCATTATTTATTTGTATATTTCATGACTAGTTTGTCTTAGAGTTAATTATTTTTAGAGTTTATATGAAATTGCATGTAAATAGAGAATAAGATAATAATTCATAAAGTAATTCTAAATGAACACAAAACTAAAAGAAGTTGGTATTCCGTATCCAGAATCTCCTGGTTGTGGTGCTAGCTTTCTTTTAGGGAATTGAGTACCACCTTTTCGATTTGTCCCAGTTATTACCCTGGGTGGCGACTCCTCATCTCCATGCCATGTCTTTGTGATAGTGGTTAGTGTGTTCTCTAAAGCCCTGAGCTCAAATAGTATCACAGTTGCTAATATCTTAGACTCACGCTAAACCTCGCCGTCTATAATCGAATAGCTACTTCATCTATAAATATTTTTGAACAGCCAATATGAATATCCTTTTCAACCATGCATAAGCTCCATTATTAATGCAAGGAAGATATAAAGGTGAACAAGTCAACTGATAGTTTTCATAAAGTTTTTGAATAAGAATTCATTAGGTATGAGTTTGAAACAGTAGATAATGAACCTTAGATTCTAAGCGTTGAAGTTGCCATATCTACATATTACAATCTTTGACAAAACTCAAGTCTGTAAAAAAAAATATTTTGTTGAGCATGGGAATCAAACCATGGTGGATGAATTTTTAACATATGCAGGCATCTATTGACAATGAAGAAAAACTAAAAGGATGGGTTGTGAGTCATGCAATAAAGATGGAAGAAGAAAGGCAAGAATGATTCTTAAATTATAAACAAGCTCTAAACGTTAAGCATCCATTAAGCATATATAGAAGCAGTCAGATCTTAAACGATAAACGGAGCTCTGAGCATCGAATGTCGAATATTTGCTCTTATGAACATCCAATTAAGTTCCAAGCGATGAGCTTCAAAACATCAAATTATAGAGACAATTAGGCATCTAAGTCTAAGCATTTGAGTCTGAATATCAAAGAGTCAGAGTATCATGAGCTTAAACAATAAAAACATTGAAGCCCATCAATACTTAAACACTTGAGTATCTAAGTCTTTGTTATCAAAGCCTTAGATATTTAAGCAATAACTCCTATCAAGTGTTAAAAATTGAAGAACTAAAACTTAAGGATGGTCAGACATCTAATTCTAACCTCAATTTTATTTTTATTTGAAACAAGTAGAGCTTTTCAGCAAAAGTCTGAGTTCCTTCTCAACCAAAACTTTGATTAAAAAAGAAATAGAGGGTTAAGTTGAGAAACTAATAATAACAATAGAGGGAAAACCTTCAATAAAG
The DNA here is from genome assembly GCA_947683625.1 of Mallotus nudiflorus. Lineage (NCBI taxonomy): Eukaryota > Viridiplantae > Streptophyta > Magnoliopsida > Malpighiales > Euphorbiaceae > Mallotus > Mallotus nudiflorus. The sequence continues at coordinate 607,425 of CANTUR010000054.1, read as the reverse complement.
ATGGTTATTGGAACAAGCTTTGATTCACAGAGCTTGATAACCAAAATAGGGATTATACTTTTTACTTTGCTATTCTAAATCACTTAGGTTGGAAAGATAAAATCCTAATGGAATTGACATATCAAATCACTTATTTCTAACTTCAAATCCACCTAAATCATTGGAGAAGGATTCATGAAAAGATGCTATTTCAAGAAAAACCTTAAACAGTTCATTATTAGATTCAACAATATTTAAGAGCAATTCTATCATCATTGAAGGCCATTTTCATTAAGCATTAATGATGGAGCACCGAGTATTAGCTAAATAAGCATAAAAAATTGGATATCAACTTCATAAACAACAAGCAACAAACAATGAACAATGAAATCTTTGGAATCTAAAGAGCTTGAAAAAATAGAGAATAACAAGGAGGCGAACAATATGGATTTAGATATTAAAGAGGATGATGACTATGATGATAAAAAAGAAAATTTTACAGCAAGAAAATTATCAAAACACACCACCATCCACCGCCATGTGATGTCATCATATACATTACTAAAACTTTAAATTTTGGATTGCCAAGAATGAGCCTGACTTCAAAATTGTTTAATGTTAAAAGTTAAAGATAATAAGCTTATATTTGAGAAAGGTTACTAGCCAACTAAGTTAGAAAAACTCAAGCCCACATATGGTTAGGAAGCCTAGCCCAAGACAAAATAAATGCCTTGTAAGACTCTTCCTAGCTATATACAAGCCAAGCATTATAACGAAATCTGAGAATTGGCACCAGACTAACATTAAGGATCTTGTTGGAGATATGCAAACTCGGATGGGACACGTGCATGGCACCAACTTGCTACTAGAATACTTAATAAAGATGAATATTTTTGGACAATAAAAACAAAAATAAGAGAATCCTCGACTCTCTTCATGGTGCTTAAAAAATAATTGCATAAACAAAGATGAACATATATATTTGTTAAACTCAAAGGCAGGACAAGAGGCCATCAAAGATAAGTTTTCTCTTATTTCTTAATTATCTATTTTCACATCTTACTCTCATAAGAATAAATATTGCTTGTCACCCAAGCACGCTTACACATCTATGTATAGACGCTCATCCATAAATACATGATTATTATTCATGCAAACATACACCAATTACATTGATATATTTTTTACATCACGAACTAACAACCCATTGAGATGGATCAAAATGACTATGAAGATTTTTATTTTTTTATCTATGGTAACAAATAAAGGAAACACTTTGACAAAGTTCAATGTAAACAAAAACCTTAGAAATTTCAAAATTCATAGGATCCACATTTGGCAAAGAACTTACTACACATTGTTGAAATTATGAGATATCTTAGGAGAATTCAAAGACAACCAAAAGTGAGAGCAAATATTTATTCATGAAAATTTCAAAGAATGTTTAATAAGGAAAATTCAAGAATGGAGTCAAGTATATCCATTACATAGTTGGATTTATTAAAAAGCACAAATCCAAATCATCCTAGCTAGCATCACACAATATCCTCTATTTAAGAAGAGGGACAATCTTGGCCTTTTACCTAAATTATAAATGCTCATCTTATAATATAAATGGGGTAAACCTAAATTTGGTCCTTCAAAGCCCACATCCTATCATTTCAAAAACCCTCACTAAATTACTACCCATATTATTGAGCTCATATTAAAAGAACTCAAACTCACTACCAAGATCATAAAATCCTTTCCTTTTATAAAAAAATAATGCTCAAAAAAATCAAACATCAACAATAATAATGTCCTGGCTCAATACCAATCATTATTCTGACCAGGCAGCTATTATCAATAGAGTTATTAAAGTTCATAAACTGAGCAACATTAACATATTCATCGGCACTCATATTGTACTTTTAATGTATTGAGAATCTATGGCACTCGGGTTGTGCTTCTAATGCACTGAGAATCTAAGTCTAATGACTAAAGCTAGCACCCTTAAGTCACTTCAATAGTACTGAGGTTTGGCACTCGGGCTAAGCTTCTAATGGATCGAGAATCTATGGCACTCAGGCCACACTTCTAATGCATCGAGAAGCTATGACACTTGGGTCGTGCTTTTAATGTACTGAGCATCAAAACTCCAATGATAACTGGTCCCATCAGGTCATTTCTATAATACTGATAGATTAATCCCTTGGATCATTTCTATAACATCGAGCATCTTTTAATGTAGGTTCTATGCATCTAAGTCTAGCTGGCACTTCATGAGTATAATATTATGATACTGTGATTCTAAGACTTGGTATACTAAGAATCTCAAAGTTCAATGACTGAGGCTGACCACCTCAAGTCATCTTTCAATAACACATGAGATTTCAAGCAAGGTTCTTATCTCAACGCATCAGTTATCTTCATGTGATTCTTATCCAAAAATCTCAGACATAAATATCCGAATATGCTTTTAAGGAGGACTCTTGATACCCCATATCAGTATTATATTTTAATAAGGGTTGTAATCTCTAATGAGGAAAAATTCTTGAATAAGAAGAAAACTTGATAAGGAAGTCTATTCTTTCCTAAACAAGGCAATCATATTCCTAAGAGGTTTGAGCAATACCTTTTCTTTTATAAATACATCTCATTCACTCATCTCCTCATTCATCATCTCTATATAGCATCACATTCTACGTCATTCCATCACCTTATACAAGCAATTATCCTTTATTCTCTATTCTATTCTACTTATTCAATTTACAATTATTTTTCTCCACATACAAGTATTGACTTAAGTTTTGAAGTGTTTATGGGGAAACCTTGCCCTTTTATCTGTTCTACTCATCGGAGTTATCATATATGGTAGTTAAAATAAATTAATCTCTAACATCCAACTTTTAAATTATTCTAAAATTTAGAAGTACATTGTACATCATATTATCAAATTAAGTTTATTACTTCAAACTAAATTGCCTGATGTTTAGTTTCAAATCATCTCTATATTAATGAGGCATATACTTAAAATTTAGGATTTATTTGATTCATTTTTATAAATGATTTTATTTTATATGTAAATGAATTTTTATATTTGGTATACAAATAATAATTATAAAATGCATTTAATTAATTATCGCTAAGTTTACAAATTTAATAAGATAATATTTTGAATGAATTTTATAAAAAAAAAATTATTTGAATCCAAAATACTAAACTTGCATGCAAAATATGTTTCATATAGTTTGGTATTTCATGATTCCATATTAATTATTGAGCATATGTGTTTGAATTATTTGGGTTGGCATGCCTTTATAAAAATGCTATAGTTCTATGAAAATCTGCATCATATCTCTAATTTAATGTGTGTTTTGTGTAATTTTTTAAAAAATATATTTATTAATGTACGATGTGGTGTCTCTCTCATTCATGAAAACTAAAAAATAAGCTAACCTTTATATGTAACTCTCATAAGCCTAGACATAGCCTTCTTCATTAACAAGCTATGTCAATTTATGCACAGTCCTTGACTTGATCATTCAAATACTATTAAGTAGGTTCTGCGATATTTGTAACACACTAAACATCATAGACTCTTTCTTCTTTCATAATCATCCATGCATCTTTAATATTTATTTGATAGTGATTAAGGAGGCTGCCCTGACAATTAATGCTCCACTAATGGCTATATAGTTTATTTAGGCTCTAATCTTATGTCTTGGATGGTAAATAAACAACCCACTATCTCTTGCTCATCCACTATGAGTGAGTACAAATCTCTTGCAAATGCTATTGTTGAAGTATTATGGATTCATTCCTTACTATATGAACTTAGCTTTCTCTTATCCAAATCAACAACTATGTGGTGTGATAATATCAGAGTAATTTATCTTACACCCAACCCTGTGTTTTATGTGCGTATTAAGCACATCAAACTTGACTACCACTTCATCTAAGTAAAGGTTCTTTAAGGTATTACTCATGTTAATTTCATCTCAGGTGTCGATAATATTGCTGACATACTCACTATGCTGCTTAGTCATCCTCTCTTTAAGAAACATAGAGACAAGCTTTTCCTTTGCACTACTACATGCTCAACTTGAGGTGAGCTATTAATAAAACTTCTCATTCAGTTATTATTATGTTGGAGTTATATTTCACTATGACTATTGACTATAATCAGTTGTAACTTTTACCTATATATAACCTTATATTGCTCTTTATGGAATATACAAGAGATTCATAAGTTTCATCATCTTGTTATTTTCAATAGTTGCTTAGCCTTTACAAATCAATGTTTATGCTAATTTATATATAGTTTTAGAATTCATTTTGACATGAATTTATAGGTTTTAGATGCATCTAGGTTAGTTTAGTTAGTAGGAATACATACTTTTATTTTTTTGTTTTATTTTTCATGAAAAAGTAAACTTATAGGTGAATGGTGCATAAATTGAGCAAAAATGTGCTAAAATAAAGCCTGAGAGTAGAGAAAGTGTGTTGTTGCAATCATAGGTTGCTCAAAGTAAAGACAAACAATTTGGAGCTGAATTATTGTGGCGATCGTAGAAGCCTTATGATTGTGGAGTCCTAAGTGCTAGACCTCTATAGTAAACACAACATCAATATGAGTGCTAGTTCTTTAAAGCGTGCATTTTTGTTATGATTGTAGATGTATTGGCGATCATAGATAGCCCAACTCTAGCAAAGAGAATGTTGGCATGTGCCTAATAAAAAAGCAAATCTAGGAGACTATGAAAGGAAATTTTAAAAGGGAGTATTTAAGGATAATAGCCTTGAAATTCAGCATCCAATTTTGAACCAAGATCTCACCAACCAATCAACACAATAAATACACCTAAGTGAAGAAAGAGAAAGAGGAGAAAAAGACACTTAGAGAAGAAAAATCCACTTGAGACCTTTGAAACTTCTTGATAACATTTCTTTAATCCTTTGTCTTTTTTAATACAATTTTGGATATTCATTTGGGTTTTATTTATTGAATGAAGAATATTAAAGCTATGAGTGGCTAGTTTTACTTTTGTTGTTAGGATTTAAATCCTATATGATTTAATTTTAATTTTATGGATTTTATTTATATCTTCTTGCATATTGTGTTTATCATTCTTTGATAAATGTTGTAGATGTCCAACTATAACTCTATTTCTAAAATTATGCATTAAGAAATAGTGATTTTAATAGACCCTTAAACACAAGTTGAATGGGTTAATGACTAGATATAGTTTAGCTTAACTCAATTCTCATGTGTGTGCTAAATATTTTGCTTGATTGAAATTAATTCATTTCCATGGTAATAATGAGAGTTAGGCCTTGAGTGTGTATTAATTGATTCAAATAAACTAATTAGTAGTAACAATATAAGTTCGTCCCATTAACTATTAATATTTGAATGGATGTTGTCTCCTACTTTCTAGTGCATTGTTATTTAATTTGATGATTGAGTAATGTCTTTTATATTAATGAGCCATCTTAATTACTATAATGTTTGTGCGTATATAACTATCATTTGAAAAAAAAAATTTAATAGGGAACTATTAAAAGTTTAAACACAAAGAGGTTTGAATATTGTTATAACAAATTAAGATGTCTATTAGGATTTAAAGATGGTAAAAAAAATGTATATGTTTTCATTTATTTATTTTTAGTTTGTCAACTCCATGTTTGCTTTATTAGAAATGATTCAATCCAAATTTTGTTAGATTTTCTGACAAATTTATAGGTTTAAATTATTAAGTAATAAGGTTGATGTATAGAATTATTAAAATTTATAATTTTTTTAAAAAATTATGAAAACCCTTATTTGAGACTTTTTAAAAATTGAAAATATATAAAAATTTCCACTGATAGGATAATTATAGTTTACCACTATTAGTTATATTATTCTCCTATTTGTTAAGTTAAGTATATTGTGTATAAAAACTTCTTTTATTACCATGTATATATATATATATATATATATATATATATTGTATTGTAACACTTATTGATAATATACATACAATTACCTTCACTAGGTATCAGAGCCAAAATAATGGCTAGGCAAATAATTCTATCTTCTTCTTTCTCTCTTCTTTTTGTTTCTTCTACCACCAATCATAGCCTTTCAATTACATTAACTATAAAAAATTATCTCACTTGGAAAATTCAATTTCAACCTTTTCTTAACTATCACTAGTTAACAAGATTTATTAATGGCCCAATTTATGCACGACCACTAACCTTACCTTCTACAAATACAACAAATTTTGACAACCCAAACCCTGCTTTTACTGAATGGTTTCAAAAGGATAAGCTTTTATTACCATGGATTTTTTCTTCAATATTTGATGATGTTTCCCTTATGTTATTAGTATGACTTTGTCATTTATAGTACGGAAAGCACTTAAAAGTGCTTTTGACTCTATATCTCAGAACCAATAATTACAACTGCATATAGAGCTTCAATAATTAAAGAAAAATGATCTTGTTGTTTCTAAATATCTTTAAAGGGCCAAATCTTGGGCCGATAAAGTGGCTGCTACTGGCAGACCCCTTTCTCATGTCAAATCTAATGCCATCATTTACCAAAATCTTAGGTGTAACTTTCACAGCATCATTACTATATTAAATCAATGCCCCACTCTTGTTTCTTTTCAAGAGCTTCATGGAAAATTAATTGCTCATGAAATTTTAATAAAAAAAATTCATGAACCTTTAATGGAAAATATTGTAGCTCACCAAATGCCCACTGCTCTGCCTCTAAGATACTCCCCCAACTGCAATTATCGACCACATAATGGAAATAAAAGAGGTAGAGGACTTGCCAAATTTGTGGGTACCGGAACCATACTGCCAAAAGATGTAGACATTAATATACAAATTCTTCCTCATCCATGCAATCTAGATGTGTTCCTTCTCAGGCTCATTTTACAGCTTCAAAGGCCAATTTTGCATCTTTTTCATATTCTAGTTTAGTTTTGCATCTTTTTCATATTCTAGTTCAGTTTTAATCTTTAACACTTTGTCAATTGGATATGCATCCACATCGAATGGCCAATGGTATCCTTATAGTGGTGCAACATATCATATGACCTTGGATCCACATCTTCTATCTACTATTACAACTTATGGTGGTTCAAATTAAATTTTAATTAGTAATGGTCAAACTTTTCCATAGCAAACACTATTACATCACTTTACCATTCTTTATATTAGAATAAATCCTTTTTAATTAAGAATATTCTTCATGTCTCTTAAATATCCAAGTCTTTACTCTAGTTCATAAATTCACTATTGATAATGGTTGTCATTTTGAATTTTAGCCAACTCATTTTTTTTATTAACGATTAGGTGACTAAGGCCATCATGTTTAAAGGCTAGAGTGAAAAAAAATTGTATATGATGCCACCTAATCCTACCAAGCAAGCACTGACAATTGCAAATATTTCCATGGATGAGTAG